>JAEMWC010000480.1:615000-632500 GCA_016490735.1 Pachyseris speciosa
AGGACTTGATAAAACACGAATTGCGAATTTATTGAACGGCTTAAAAAGCATTATTGTACATCTATCCATTCTTACACTAAAATTTAAATCTTCGTTTATTTTAGCCTAGAAAATCGGATGTAAAATGTATCCGTGTCTTTATCAGATATAAAGACACTCATTAAAAATTATTTCTTTTGTATTTCCTTCGTGAATTATTAATGATGCTTTTAAAGTAACATAATACCGTCTAGCCCTGGCCGATTTTATGATGTTTACAGTTTCCCAGGAAAGCATTAAAGTTCTCTCTAACAACCTCTTTCAGGGCCTTTTATTCTTGACGTCGGTTTGTTTTACTAGCGTGGGCGGTTGATTCACGAAAAGTTTGGCAGTTTCGAGGGGATTCGCGCAACAGGCGGATTTCACAATTTGCAAATCCTTACCTAACTTTGTTTAATTGGAAACGCTTATTCATCGCAGTGGTCTAAAACTGGACACATCCATATAGTAATATCCGAGGTCTCAATTGTCTGTGTGTGGGGTAATAATCGCATTCTACTCTTGTCGAATGCAGCGTTATTTAAGTTAATAACGAACGTTTATTATATGACTGGCTCTTTCAGCGGTCAAGATGAATCAATTCTCCTGCCGTGATCGGCTACCCGCGAGGTCAAGATGGAGCCATCTTGACCGCTCGGTATAGCCCGTTCGTCCCGCGTTTTGCTATCTTTTAATTGCGTCCTTTGAGTCATATAATAAATCCTTTATTGACCACGCTTGTTCGGTCAAGATGGCGGGATATTGGCCTCGTTCTTTTTTTGCGTGTTTATAGACCTCGACTTCGTCTCGGTCCATAAACACGCAAAAAAAGAACTTGGCCAATATCCCGCATCTTGACCTCACGCTTGGCCAATAACCCATATATATAGCCTCCTTCGCAGCCGTTGTTTGTGTCGGTCCTATTCTCCCTCCCCACCAACGTCTGCTGATCCGAGCCGGACATTCCATTCCCATTGTGTCCGAGTATCCAATCAGGAGGAAGAATAGAACCGACTCAAATAACGGCCGCGAAAGAGGCTACGGGAACTTAGCCACCGAAATTTAAAAGCCACGATGTGATTGGTCAGTTCCTGGAATGGAATGTCCGGCTCGGTTCAGCAGACGTTGGTGGGGAGGGAGAATAGGACAGGCACAAACAACGGCTGCAAAGGAGGCTAGAGACGTGTAGGAATCAAATCTGGATTCGGTTTGAATTTCTGACCAGAATTTTACGTTCTCAATTCAAAGAAAAGTTTATCAAATTGTTTCTTCAGTTTGTGCGATTTCGGGGCTGGTTTACTGTGACTTTTGCTTCTTTTATGCATGTGGCTTGAATTCGGCCGTTTAAAGCGCGGGATCTTAAGTAAGGCTTATGCGAATACTGTGATTTTTGCCGATCTTTGTTTGTAGAATCGGCTTCGATCTTAATTAAGAAAACAAATATTGAAAACCGCAAAGGTGTCATCATATTCCATAATTCAGCTAAACAAATATCCAACACTTAAACAAACGCTTATCAATTTAACAGCCAAACTGATGATAAGGTGAGGAAATGCGATAGCAACTCAGAGCCTTAATGCGATCGAGAATCATAGTAAAATCAAGAAGAGCACACACTTGATGTAAATTTTAAGTTATACCTTTATTTTATTCATTCGGTGTTAAAACAATGGTGTTTCCTTACTCTAAAAGTAGTTAATTTTATGACTGTTTGACAGTTAATAAAGGAGAAAGAAAAACCTGGTACTAAAATTATACATTTTATATTTGCTTAAACTTGGAAGCTCTAACATTTAAATCCCGCATGATAAAAAGCTTTTCAATTGTATTTATTTATTTATTCCTTTAAAGTGACAAATACTTCTCTTTTTTTCTAAAAGCCACGAGAAACATTATTTAAAATGAACTTTCCGAGGACCAATTTATCATTTCATGCGCCCTGTTTCTACTAAACATAATTCTTGTCTGTCGGGTATATACAAACGCATCAGTTTTGCAGGGTTTTTTTCGACTGCTGACCGGATAAACGAAATCAGTGGAGGGAATGATTTATTACAAAACTCTAACATCGCCGGAACTTTAGAGTCTCCGGAAAACACACTAGCTAAATCATGATACGTGACTAAAAATTGATCGTTTGAATGTAAATTTGCTGCAAATGGTACATTATAGGTTTTCATGTTATCTGGTCTTCTAACTTAAAGTCTGTGAATAGTACCGAAATCCCTCAAGCGACAATTAAAAATTGAAATGAAATCTCAGTAAATGAGAATGCTTTCTCCTGTGCTGTTTGTCATATGCACAAGGTTCAGACACGGTTCCTTGAATGAAACCCTTAGCTTCATGATGCTTACTGACCATTCAAACAAAAACAGATGAGATTTTCTAGAACCGATTTTAATCTTGGAATTTTTAAACAAAATGAAAGTAAGCACTTTTTAATTCCTATTTTTCTACGGTTCTTTCGCTCGGCTTAACCGACTATCTTCGTAATTACAGTGGCACGACATTAATCACTATATTTTGTCGGAAGTGCCATGTTGTCGCATTTTTTTTACTATTATTCATATTTATTTTCTTTGCACTTTTCGAACAACATCTACCGTACCTTTGAGGCGCTTGGTAGCCGAACCAAGAATTTTCTTTAAAATAAGTCAGTAAAGTAGCATCGCCTTGTTTTAGAAGCGGAATGAGAAACAATGGAAACATAATGAACTTCAAGAAAGATTAAGTTCAAAAAAGCCGAACATAGCCAGAATAAAATAACATAAAAGTTTGCGCACAAGCTCACTAAACCCCTTGCATGTGCTGTTTCCCATCCGCCGAAATTTATTCAGTAACTCAAATGCCTTTTTTTTATTAAATTACATCTGGCAAGACTTAACCTCTATTGTGGCTGCAACTTAATGCGCTCCCGCTTCTACTCATATTCTTAATGCATTCAGAAATGAGAAAAAAATGGATGAAAATGCGTTTAGTTTACATTAAAAATTGCTCATTTTTCTCGCCGTATTAATTCATTTGAAGTCGTCATGTCTTTAAAAATCAAACTGCGTTGCTTTCTAATCAAGGTTCACTTTAGTGTTTTACCTCTCATATAACCGCTTTTCCCTCGGGCTGTGCACCTGGAAACCTCTTTTCATCGATGTGAACGACTTCTCCAAAGTTAACGCGCACTTTACGTGTCGCTTGCGGCGTGAAATTATTATCATCGTCGCTATTGTTATTAACCTCCTCTGGAACTTCGCCGAGGCCCGAATTGCAGCGTCCCATTTTAGAAAGCGGGAACACGCGATCGAGGCGACTCGCTTCGCTTTTCGGAATAAGCTCCAGGCGCCAGTAGTTTTCCCAGAACTCTTTTCTTTCCTTGTAAAGGTCTTCTGGTGACGGACCGGGCTTCCTCGTACACGGTGCACCTTTCTTTTTGCGACGTGGTTTTTTGTGTATCATCCTGGGTGCATCCCTCATTTTTTCGTCGTCTGTTTGGGTTTCAGTTTTGAAGCACGAGGCTACCGTTTTCAGCGAGTTGCAAGAGCTGAAAATGTCCTTGCAGTATCGCTGGTGGAGAAACACGAAAATAAAAGGGTTAATCGCCGAGTTTGCATAAACCAGAATGTAGCAGAAGACGATAATGGTATTGAAAGAGTGTTGGTAATTCGGGCCTGACCCGAAGTCGTACCAGATCCACATGACATGGTTGGGAAGCATGCACAATGAAAACACAATCACTACAATGACAAAAATCTTCACAATCCTCATGTTTCTCTGTGCCCTTGCCTGAGTGAGTGGCTTCTTAACAGTTCCTTTATTGTCACCCTCAATCGCTTTTCGCATCCTTTGTATGTCTCTCCAAAGCTTTTGACTTATTTTGATGTAGTTTGTGGTGATCACGAACAACGGTAAGACATAGAGCACAATGAATACCACAAGGGTGAAAGATTTGGGGTGGTAAGCCTCGGGCCACTTCTCCCTGCATTTTGTTTTTCCATTATCGGTCTCGACGTGTAGAATCGCAATGTACGGTCCCACGAGGCTGATACACAGAGCCCATAGTAAAAAGAGGATTGCCAAGGCTCGCTTGGCTTTAAGTTTGGGTTTCAACGGGGGCATCACAGATCGGTGTCTTTCCCAGCTCATGAACAATAGCGTGTAAACTGACACGGCCATCAAAATAGTTTGCAGCGGGTACACAGTCTTACAAAGCACGCTACCAAAAGGCCACTGCTTGGCTAAAATCTCAGCAAAGTCGAAAGGGATACTGATGATGCACGTCCCCAAGTCCGTTGCGGCCAAGTTAAGAATGAACACATCAGTGATTCGAAGCCGTCGCCTTTTACAAACGGCAAACCAGATCAAAACATTTCCAACCAAGCCCGCTGCCGTAATGATAGGAAAACACATGAGCTGGACGATCGCAAGTTGATCAAATCCTTCCGTGGAAATGCTGTTGTTTTTTGCGGAAGATGGCTCTGTTACGTTTAGGCTGGTCGGTAGCGAAGCGTTTGTTAAACCGAAAGTGTCCTTGCTCGGGCCGCCGTGATTAAAGCTTGACAAATTCATCTTGCGCGCGTGAATGTTGATGCCCCTCGCTTTCACAGTTCATGTGACGGGTTAATCTGTGGTCTGCCTGTGATTGAAGCTCGAAAGTCAGCTACTCATATTTAAATTGTCTTGTACTGACGCGAAAATAAATGCCTATCAAGACAGCTGTTCTAGAATTGAATGGTTTACAATCGACGCTCTTATTAACGTCGGCTTCACGACCGCTCTGAATTAATACGCCCAAAAGCTAATGTGTTTAGAAAATAGCTTTCATTATATTCGTGGCTTCAAAATACGAAGAATTGCGAATAAATGTAGTATTTGGTAAACACTGAACGCACTTTATTGTCTCAAAAGTTAATATTTTCACTGCAAAGTGTTACAACGAGAGCGGAAAAACAATGTCGTCGTTACAGTAGATTCTACAGATAACAGAAAATACGTACATAGAAAATTAAAACAATATTAGCTGAACACAATAAGCAAGGCCTTGGCTGCCTCCTTATTGATTTTCTTTATTCATAAAACCTGTGTGTTTTCAGCCCACAGAAGTTAATTTATGTTAACACGTAACTGAATAAAAATGATATTTGACGTGGTAAAGAAATTGGTCGGTACTCTCGGTAACGAAACTGCGAAATACTAATAATACATGGAAGAAAAATGAGAGAGGACGTGACTTTTCTATTTTGTATTTGTCGTGGCAACTGCCTTTTCTATTCACAACGCGCTAATTATGTTGATGAAAAAGACAACTCTTTTTTTTCCGTTGGCTTAATGTTTTATTAATTTGTTTGAAAGGGCGATATGATAATTTACACCAATCACTTATGCCCGATATTAGGCAATAGCTGGCGGATACTATTAAGTATATTCTTGTTTTCGTTAAATTTCAGTTACATTTTTTACTAATTAATTAACTTTTCCCATTGAGCTCAAATTCTGGTTTGCCAAAGGTTGTAAAGTAAACTGACAAATGGCACCATAGTTTTATCAGAATTTGACCCACGAAAAAAAAAAAACCAGCATCACTTTGCACCAAACCGTAAATGACGCGATAACAAAATTGGCTTAATAGGGGCGTAGCTACCTGTACGCACGATACGCACGATACGCACGTACGTACCTGAACAAGAGTCACGCATTTGCTCTTTACTTCATGTAGCCTGTCACCGAGGGTCAAATAAAAGAAACCTCAGTAAAACTTTCTCCGTTTGACGTCATTTTTTACGCTACATGAAGAACTTATCCAATTTTTTTACGCTCTTCCATTGGTGTCTAGACACCAAAAAGTCGAAAGTAAAAGAAACGAAATAAATGAATAAAAAAGCAAATGCATAAAAGACAATTTTTTCAGCAAAAAACACAATTTGCTCAGTTCTATTCGTTTAACTTATTTCTTTGAAATGTTGTTGATAAAACAACAGACGGTGTTTTTCAACACCAAATGTCGGTTTCCAGAGAGGAGCGACGTGACTCATTGCAGGACCGAATGGTCCAGACAAGGCGGAAAAAAAAAACGATCAGAAAGCAAGCGGGATGGTAAACAGTGAACGCGCTGTGGTCACCTCGTTTTATAGCCTTGGATCGGCCTGTCTTCACTTTGCTAGGTTTTACATGGCCAAAAAATCAACTACAGATTATTACTTTGCCATTGGCACTGATAAAATGACACAGCAGAAAGAAGAAACTGAAGAAAAGCTTTAGTAGCATGAAGAAGCTCAAGACGGAGCATTTGACAGTTGCGAGGTAGTCCTCGTTATCCGTGATACATCTTCATAAACATGAGGAAATCGACTTTAATGAGGTCATTTCTGAGTTGATTGGAAAGAAACACAAGATCAGCTCTGTGCCTGTAACGGAAAACCAGTTATAATTACTTCTATGAAAGCTATGGGCAGTTATATTTTACAAAGCCTCAGGACTTTGGTTTATTGTTCTTGGAGATTGAGACATGTCCATATTGACTGTTTTTCTTTTTTTTTTTTTCTTTTTCTGTAAATTTCTAAGAAAAGCCTGGTGCGGATCTTGTGGGGGAATCGGTCGACTCTCCTAAAATTAAGGCGTAGAGTTTTGTGGCAACTGCAGTTACCACAAAACTCCGGTGAAAAATAAGTTAAAGCAATGGAGCACGTTGCTCACAGCGAAATTTAGCGTGATCTGCGTAACATAACATACCGATGTCAACATATCATCCCTCATTAAAAAAAAAACAAATAATGACAACTTGTCAACAATCTCCCTCACACTGAAGATCGACAACAAAGATTTCGATTCAATGATAAAGAAATCCAAAGATTACTACAAATTGATTAAAAGCATAAAAGCACAGTTTCCGAATAACCCAAGACTTCTAAAACGAGATTTTAACCTATCCGATGATCAATTGAAAAAGGGGTTTACCCTGCCTCACACTATAAGATTGGCTACACTGATCATGATAAATATTCCTTGTGTAAATCAGAGCTAGAAACTCTATCTCATCTTCTATTCCAACGTGTGCACTCACAAACTTTCTGGAAAAACTGCGAATTCTATTATTGCCCCCTAACAAAAGAATTCGTGCACCTTACTTTACAGGATGTATTGATAGGAATAATAAACTTCAAATGTCCCTTACTCAATTATTTATTGTTAATTGCCAAAGTGCGTATTTGTGGGATTTTAGAAGGACTGAAACACTTCCAAATGTAACTGGTTTCAAGCTGAAGGTTAAAATTAAATATGAGACAGAGAAATATATTAGCATTAAAAACAACGCGATAGATAAATTTAATAGCAAATGGGCGTTGGCATCGGGCTCTGTCATTTAACAAGGTATGTGTACTTATAGGTAAAGAGTAAGTAATAATTTCGTGTATCGTAAATGGTTTGAACCCAGGAGTCATATCATAACTAAGTGAACTCGACTGGGACTCTGCTAAATGCATTACCTACTGTACTAACTACCACCAACGGATCGTACTGGAAAGTTGGTTTACTAACTTAGAACAGACACTACTGAACCGTTGTCAACAGCTTCCCGCACCTTACAAACGACTTATTGACGATATCAACAACAGACAAACAATAGACACACAGACTAATTTGACTAACAATACACCTACGAACATTTGACTAACAAAAGACGGATCGAAACGCACCAACCACGGTTTACAGTCTTCACAGCCAATAACATCACGGCTTAACTGACAGACAACCAATAACATCACGACTTCGTTGACCAATCACATCAACGACCAGAGTACTTATACCATCTCCTGACGTTACTCCAATCACTTGACTCTGATGATGACTTCCGCTCAGGTTGTCGAAACGTCAGTCAATGTCACCACAAACAGTCCTTCTCAGGACTACACTCACCCGGACGATCGTGCTTCACTTAGTTATGAATTTCGTTTATGTTGGTGTCTTCTGTATTAATAAATGTCTATTATATACTTTTTTCTATGTGTGTAAGTAAGTAATCTGTTAGTCTTTGTAATTGTCAGTACAGTTTTGTAAAGTCCATAAAAAAGTTGCAAAGTTTGAAAAAAAAAAAAAATGCTTATCAACCCCCCCCCCCCCCCCAAAAAAAAATTCCCGGATTCATCAGCTCTAAGATAAACTTTGGTGTGCTTCTTGCTTCTTTCTTGCAGCTTTTTATGAAGCACAAAGTTGTATTGAACCGTAAGGCAAGCCTGTTCAGCCTGAACTAAAGCTATTAAATCACTTTGATTTGCCACTGAATGTGATGGAAATCGCATTTCCGTGGGATTAACATTTCAAAATTTCCCGGGGAGCATGCCCCCCGGACCCCCATACAAACTCCCGCCTTCAACGGTCATATAATTGAACCCTCTTCATATAAATCCTAAATTCGCCCCCAAAAGATATAGACAATTAAATTTCACATAGCCTTAGCCGAATTTCGGTCCATTGTTCATGGAGGTGTACACGATTTACGCATTGTTTTTTTTTTTTTGTAGATTTCTGAGAAGCGCTAACCTAAATGAAACTTAACTAGGGTTCAATCACGGCTATGTAGGTGATTTTACAAGGAAAACAAGCCGGGCAAAAAATGTGGTGCACAGCGGTAAAAAAAAAAAAACACTTATTTGTGAATAAAAGTCTTGTTACTTCAACTAATGATAAGCGAGCGAAGCACTTCAATAAACTCAAACAAGCAACACAGAATTTCACAACTTAGGTAATACTTCACAGGCAAGTAAGAACGCATACGCTTACAACATAACCACGGCATGCTGATGGTAAAAGAAAATTTAATGAAGACACGTGAAAAAGATTGGAGAATTGTGTGTGTGTGTGTGTGGGAGGGGGAGGTTGGTGCGTACCTGTGGAAAAATCCTGGCTACGCCCCTGCTTAATTTGCATAAAGCCAATATGAACAGTGTTTTGATCTGCATGATCTTGCCATTTCAGGATTTGATTAGATAGACTTATACTTTAAAAACAACTGACTCACTGTGTCACAAACAGCACCACGGGAAAGTACTGCTCGGTAGCTTTCATTTGTATGACTGCCCCGTATAGAAAAATAACAGCTCCACAGTAAAGTACTGCTCTATAACTTTCACTTAAGGATTTCGCTCACAACCATCCCGTACAGCAAAACAAATAACACCACAGGAAAGTACTGCTCAGTAGCTTTCGTTTGAATGATCACACTTTATAATTTCATCCACAGACTCAGAAGATATAACCACACTTTTCAGGGTACTAAACAACACAACATGCGAACATGAAAGTTCTCTAAACATCTTTCGTTTGAATGGTCACACATAATGCATGATTTTATCCAGAACATAAAACTCCACACACAGCTCCACAGTAAAGTACTGCTCTATAACTTTCACTTAAGGATTTCGCTCACAACCATCTCGTACAGCAAAACAAATAACACCACAGGAAAGTACTGCTCAGTAGCTTTCGTTTGAATGATCACACTTTATAATTTCATCCAGACTCAGAAGATATAACCACACTTTTCAGGGTACTAAACAACACAACATGCGAACATGAAAGTTCTCTAAACATCTTTCGTTTGAATGGTCACACATAATGCATGATTTTATCCAGAACATAAAACTTTGAACTACGATTCTCAATGTCATTAGCAATTTTAGAGGACAAAACGAAAGAAATGTCCTTCGGGAGGGGCCTGGACATGAAAAAAAATATTTGCTAATGGTAATTGGTAGCTAATGGACCATACAATTTGGCGAAGTTGTACTCTGAATATCTCCAAATATTTTTAGCGTTTGCATGAACAACTATACCAGTAACTGAAAGAGTCATGGGAGTGTTTCGTCAGGCATCTTAACACCCTGAAATTGGTTTAACCCTTAACATACTAAGTGACCATATATGACCCCAAAAATACACCATTCTTGCTTTGATTTCCTTCTTGTTCAGCTTTAATCACAGCCGTCATGATAACAAGTGGATTGCACCAACAGGTGTGCCTTCTCATTACCAAAGCTAAGAGATTTTCTAAAACTCCTGATTTCTGCTGCATATCACCGTTCGTTTTGGCAACAAAGCCCAGAATGCTAATTTTTCGGCTAAAGAATGACATCAAAAATTGCACTTTTTTGACGTGAAGTTTTTCAATCCAAAACTTTGTTCAAAAACCAAAATTCTACATTTACAGCAAACCCCTCTCTCTCTCCTTGGTATCTGCCATGAAAGTTTTCTCTCACATTTTCTGCGAGCCACGCTTAAGTCCGTTTCTGAGACCCAACCTCGTGTCTCAACTCGCCTCGTTCACGCCCGAAAAGAATTCTGGGTAATTCAACCACACCACGAGCATACATGTACAGCCCTCGGTTCATTTCATAGTTTTGTTTTTATAAGTGTGGAGCCACCCAGCAAAATATTGCATCGACGAGATTTTTTTACCAGTCAAATCTAGCCCAAATTGCCTTGGTAGATCCCGGAATTCATTTCAAGAACGGCCAATTCATATATGGAGAAGTTAAGAGTCCCCACTTCGTAGCACCCAATATTCATTCTTTTTGTCATCGGCGTAGTTTTCAGTTTGGTCTTCAGTTGACGCTTGCAGAGCTCAGTACGAGCAAGAAAATACTAGTAATAATTTAAAGCGTGCCACGCGTACGAAGTAACGACAATGCTATGTGTTTTCTTTTATTCAATCGATTGATTGATTTGAAAAATGTAGTCTTCGTGGCAGGCGTAAACCGAAAGAAGGAGAAAAGAAAAAGTGGGAGGAAAATTGGGGGGAGCCCCACTTTCACTCACATTCCGGCCCACACTGAAGAGAACTCGTAGGCAACAGGTGCGAGGTAAAAAGGTTTACGATGTTCTTTAGTTTTGAAGACTCTGAGTGTATGCACCTGTCATCTTTCAAAAGTGTCAGACCATAGCTATTTATCACGGTAATTTTACATTATGGTGTCGGTAAGGTACCAAAAAAAAAATAGCCAAACTTGAGACATTTACCTTTTCACACAGTGGAGATATAGTTCCGATAAGTCTGTGTTTGTATACAGGCAAAGCTTGTCCGTTTCCTATATAAACGTCTATATAATTTTTAGAGTTAGTGGAAATATATGTCCGCTATATTTAAAGACATGACTCCCAAACTTGGCCAGTGCGCTAAATTTCAGGTGTTCTTCCTAGCAACGTCAGTGGTTTTTATTGCCTGGACTACATAAATAAAATAATAACTAAGTGACCTGATGCGGCTGAAAAAAATTGACTGACACCTTTTTCACTTTTCTGAACAATACAACCACGTCTGCCGATCAGAAGTGTTGCTCGTTAGGAATACATATTGGCTGACTATTGACTGATATAGTTGCCCTTGGATTTTACGAGCATGAAAGTTTCAAGAGGCAACAATCACAATGATAGCCCTTGAAGAGAAACATTCTATTTGCTATTGTTCATAGATAGATTTTCTTCTGAAAAAAGACAAGCAAACACAAAAGAATAAATCTGAGATAAAAATACAATGAGATAAAAATACAATGTAAACAACCTACCTGGGAGGGAGGGGTACTCCAATATATTAGTGACAGGGAGGTGTGGATGAGGCCAAATTTTTAACTGCCCCCCCCCCCCCCCCATAAAAAAATCCTATTATGCTAAAAAGAGCTACCAAAAGACCCCAAAAAGACCAAGGGCCCAAAACAAACACCAAGAGAATGGTAGGGTATGATTTTTATCAAAAAAAGGGCCACCAGAAAATTTCTAACAAAAAAAGCCCCAATCCACAAATTTCAAATCCAAAAAAGGTCTTTACACCACCCTATTACTAATATACTGTAGCTGAGTACCCCCCCCCCCCCCCCCCCCCTGCTTGCCAAAGTATATTGAGAGTTCAAATAGGGAATGTTGAAAATCAGTTAATATTGACCTTGGAAATATTAAATTAACGGGCAACAAACTTTAAGAATGAGAGCGAGAACGTTTCGGAGAACACCTCAGAAGCATTGAGAAAAATTCTACCGGTTTTCCTGTTGCTGAGCACTTTAATGGATTGAACCACGCTTTGTCTGACGCTGAGATTCGTGGTATCAAGCTTTGCTCTGGCAATAACATCCACCGGAAACGCTTGGAAATGCGATTTATCTTCAAGATGGGAACTACCCGACCACGCGGCCTGAACATTAACTCTTCTTTCTTTTGAGACTTACGCGCGCACATTATTGCGTGTGCTTTTTTTAAAAATCAAACGTTGTCTTTCCTCACGCATTGGTTTTTGTCGTGCGCAACTTCAAATCGTTTACATACCACTGATGAAGGGCTAAGCCGGAAACGTATGGTTTGTCTTTCAAACTACTTTTTGGCACTTCACTACCTTTTGTTTTTAACACTTTCATCCGTATTAGTGACTCGCAGTATTTTTAAACTTTTGTTCATCATTTATTTAAGAATGAAATGCTGCATACGCATTGCCAGAAGCTGACACAGGAGTCAGTTTTCAACTTACATGTACAGTAACGTTTTCAGGGATATTGGCTCATGTCTTAATGCCTCTGGCTTCCTGAACCATGGCTCAGTTACTATTGCCACAGGATCATCCTCCCACTCTTGCACAGTGTTAAGGAGCTCTTCCATCTGCGCCTCAGATGTGTTATTTTGTAGACACAACTTTATGTCTTCAGGCTTCGTAACTCTGATCTCAAGCACATGACATGTATAACCAAATGCGTGTGCGAGATACTTGTACACAGCATACTCCCAGCACTTGCTGTGCACACCATCCACAACAACAAAGCACTGCTCAGTCGCTATGGCGTCCATGAAACATGAGCGGCAATAAGCCTCAGCAATATTCAGCTCTGTGACATCTGGGATAAAACTGTTTGTTTTGTGGAACAGCTGTCTGGCACTACAATAAACATATCGTTTCTGATCACACGCTTCAGCTGAGTTCTGAACAAGATGTGTTTTACCACTGCCTGGTATACCTCTCAGAATCAACACAGTTTTATTATCAGACGTTTTACCAAGCTCAGATAACCTTGTTATTCCCTCGTCAAGTTTAACTGCATCCCCAGACTGAAGCAGGGCTTGAAGTTCAATTCTCTCACTGTCACAAAGTTTTTCAGCCTCAAACAAACAATCAACAAGCTGAAGGAGCCTTTTGGGAAGAGAAGAAGACAAAGATTTCAGGGAGTTTTCTACTGTTAAGATCTTGTGGTGTGTGCCGTCAATATCTTTTGGAAGAAATCTAGACAAAAGTACAATTGACTGCACACTTTGCTCTCCAACTTTGTGGTTAGCTCTCACCAAAGTAGACATTTTTCTCTGTACATTTTCTTGGCTTGTAAATTCCTTTGACGTTCCTTTCATGATGGTCACGTGTGGAACAAACACACTTCTGTTTCCTTCCAAGCTTATGCCAGCTTTGGCAAACTTGTATTTTAACACCTCAACAAGTTTGGACAGTCTTGGATCAGGTTCAACACTTGCGTAAAGTATTCTGTTGTGAAACTGTCCAAGACCACTGAATCTTAGTTTGATGCTTGGAGGAAGAATGGATATGAACACAGGCTGCACTGACTTGAGGATGTGTTTAGCTGTGGTGACTTCATCTTCATTTCGTAGAGTTAACATGAGCAAGGTGAGGTGAAGTCTTTGGCTTGGTGTTGGCTCAAGTCCTACTTCTGGACTCTGAATGAACTCATTATGGACAGCATTTTGAATCTGTCAAAAACGTTTAATTTTCAGAAACATCAGATTTACAATTCAAGCACCTTGACCAACCAATAATTATTTTTGTTTAAGTGACAGCATGTCCATTTTTTGACTTCTCTGTGACTTACCATCCCCTTTTTACCAGTAAGTCAAAATAATTTATCGCCAGCTGAAGTGAAGTACAATGAAAAGAATAGGTAGGTAGGGGGAGAGTACGCAGTGAAGGAGACAGCAAACTGACCTTTGAGTTGATGCTAAAGGGACTATGCAAACTTGAAGAGACATGTCTCAAACAATGACGGACAAAAACAGAATGATGGGATGTGTCCGTAATTAAGTGTTCGGAAAAACCAAAACCACCTTGAACTGAAGTTTTTGGGAAAAATCTTTAGCTTACAAACTTGGGATGACTAGCTAGTCTTGTAGCTCATGAATAAAGGGGATTAGTTTCTAAAGAAACTGTGGTGCTGCGTCGGTGGGGGAGTGAAACATGAAAATTTGGTTTATCCCTGTACGGTGGTCAATTAACATTATCAACTCCGTTGATAAACCAAATTTTCAAGTCTTGTAGCTCAGCTTAATATCTGCCAGTATTTATTGAATGTCATTTATTACCAGCCAATAATGAATAATAGCAATGGCAATTATTTTGAAAAGGTGCCAATTACTTTGAACAGTATTTTGAGGACACTGTGTGACCAACAAAGGGGGGAGGGGAAGGGGAGGATGGTCACAGCTATTTGTTTCACTTTTACTCTTCTATTACATGCATGTTCTGTTCTGACGGTTTTCCCGACAGCCCTCAAAGTCCGTAAAATCGATTAGAAAACCCCCTTTAAGTGCCAAAGAAAAAATACAATGCCAGTTCGACTCCGCAAAAATCCCAAATCCACTTTATTTTAGTATGCACAAGAAAACATAATTGCGCCATTAAAATTTAAATCATTTGAATTAACCAATGAGCGCGCGCGCCTGAAATTGAAACAATAGAAATGAAACAAAGTCTGTAACTGCACGCGCGCCAGGGCGTAAGTGCCAACTGAGTTCTTTCAAAGTTTTTTATCATTTCCGTAAATGCAGAAAAGGTCGCAACATGTTCCATGGCTTAATCCAGGGTTCGTACTCTTTTTTGGACTAAAAATTCAAGGACTTTTCAAGGACATTCCAGGGCACAATTCCAATTTTTCAAGCACTCCATCCAGCAAAAAATGTGATTAAAATGTGATACTAGTGATCGGGTTTTAGGGATAACTGCGAGATTTGTTCAAGTCTAAGTCTTTTCTAGTTCTTCCACTAAGTGGAAACAGTCAAACAGCAAATTTCAAGGTTTTTCAAGGACCCAATGTACTTTTCACGGACTTTCAAGGCCTTGAATTTTGATTTTCAAATTCAAGGACTTTCAAGGACTTTCAAGGTGCGTGCAACCCTGTTAATCCTTCCCTTTCCTGAACTTATTTCCATCCTTATTTCCATTTATTCATGGAACAATAACAACTACAACAACAACAAAACACAAATGCGGGGAGTGAAATAATGGATATTGAACGAACTCCTACTCACTAAGTTCACTATGTGCAGTCTATTCAAAGGCCCTTTTCAAAGGGATCAGATCAAAAGTGTAAGAATTTAAAATTACATGTAAATTCTCCCTGCAACAGACCTGGAATGGAACAGCATTGCTACCAGTAAACATTGTTTGTTTAGCGAGATGTCTGTTTTAAGAACAATACTATTATAGTGTCCCCATTTAGTGGTTTTTTACTGCTATTTCAGTTTGACACTTAAATAAAGGTATTCATTCATTCATTCACTCATTCATTCATTCATTCATTCATTCATTCATTCATTCATTCACAACCTCCTCTCTTGAAAATACATTAGCATAAGATTTTTGTTTCTGATACACACCTTACTGATACTGTCAATTACTTCCTCATCTGAAATCTGTATGGCAATGAAGTAATTTGGGCCACTCCTTTCGTCTAGTTGTTTGGTGAGCTCACTGTCACTGCAGCTTGTGTCATCTACAGCCGACTCCTCTTTTCCATCCTCCTGAACTACATCATTGCTTTCACCTGATCGTCCAATCCTATCTTTTACATCTAATATTGTCTCTTTGCTTCCTGTTGAGCCAAAGACGTTATCAATCCTTTCCCTTTTGTCCCATACTATTTCTCCCAGGTACTTGAAGTACTGTATTCTGTGCCGGGGAATGGCAAGATCAACAAAATGATCAACTGAAGCAAGGTCTTCCATGAAAAATCAGCAAAACATTTTTCCATTATCCCGAGGAAGCGATCTAAGTAACCAACAGTGAAATCTTTTGGTGACAGCTCCTTGTCCCATTTGATCCTTGATATGACATCACTGGCTGTTTTCATTGGAGGTTTCTTCTTAGCACCTTCAGACTCCCTTTCAGAATTTCTGTTACCAGTACTTAATGATTTCTTGTCTACCTTCACTCCTCCGTCAGCCATTTCTCTGCGATCAGAGGCTGGTGCAACAGTATAAGAGTTACCGGATGAGAGTTTAGAGTGCAATGATTCATCTCTGTTATCAGTTTTAGAGCTTGTCACAACATTGTGATTATTGTGGCACTTGTTGCCAAATCTGCATTTTCCTTCCAGAAAGAATTTACAGATACTGGATAAATCTTCAGATACTTTTTCGTCTCCTTGTAAAGAAACTTGTTCAGCAAGGTTAAGGTTATCTAACCAGCATTTAGCTTCTTCTATGAGGTTATAAATCATCACTTCTCCGCAGTTTTCATGTGCTTTTTTGTAAAGCAGTGATTCAAGCTCTGTGTAGACAGGTTGGTTATCCTGTGTTACTACACTGATGGAAGGAGGCACATCTGGGTATTTTTCTAAAAAAAAAAACAGAATTAATTTTAGAAACAACAACAAATAAAGTAAGAACACTTCCCTTATAGCAGTTTTCAATTGAGTGTCGAAAGTAATGATGGTTTTGCTTTGGTTTTGCATCACTTCGCTCTGTGATTGGCCAGGAAAACTCGCGCCACTTTCTCAACCAACGAGAAGCAAAACCAAAACCAATCGTTACTTGCATGCGCGTATTTTCCCGTGCTTTATGCCGAGAGCATGTAATTGCTTCGTATTCTGATTGGCTCATTGCACTGCTTACTTCTGTTTTGATTGGCAGGAGTAATTGCTTTGGTTTTGGTTTTACGACACTCAATTGAAAACCGTTCTAAGATGCCTTGGCATTGGTAATGTGCACCGAAGCCCTGGTATCGAAAAAAGTTGGATCCCATATCCAAGATTGTTGGATGTGAAAGTTGAGATAGTGTAAAATTAAATAATATCCAACACCGCTAGACAAAACAAGCTACCGGATACAACTTTGTTGGAAGAGCGGCAAAACACTGCAACAATTTTTCGTCGAGCAGAATTGCCGGGCGTTATGTGTAATCACAGGCAAACTCAATCCAACACTTGATCGAGCAAAATTGTAGGACGCACAAACATCGTCCAACATGGGCTGCCAAACGGTCGAACAATGTTGTCAACATTACCTGGAATCGTGAAAATTATCTTCCTATCGCTTTGCTGAAGTTTCACTTCACAGAAGACGTTTTCATCAGTTCCTACACCTGTCGAAAACTGCTCTCCGTAGATTGATTGTAGGGCTTCGACTTCCATTTCTCGTTCTTCTGAGGAAACTCCATGTTGATCGACACAACTACCAACGTGCAATAACTAAACAATCATCTGGATGTGGTGAAGAGCAGCTTTTATATCATACACTGCAC
>JAEMWC010000480.1:637500-658608 GCA_016490735.1 Pachyseris speciosa
AAACAAAACAATCTCATTATTGCTGTATGTAACTAAAACCCCGGAAAAGGGGGGAGGGGGGATTCTCCCTATAATGGGCCTATATGGGGAGGCTTCGCCCAAAAGGGGTTACCTTTTTCACACTTCAGGTATATGAAAGGGTAGGGATTTCACGAGTGAAGCACATGAAAGGGTAGGGGAAATCTGTCATTTAGGTATTTAAAGGGCCTGTCATTAAAATATTTTAAACATATACCTTATGACTGATATGAAAGGGTACCATTTGTTGATTGAAGGTATATGAAGGGGTACCTTTTCTGTCAGAAATGGTATATAAAGGGTAAGGGGTCTGACTTCGAGGCAGAGTTCCCTGTATTAAATTTTTTAGTACCCCCTGAGATCAAAATGGACCAAAACAGCTGAATCTCTGTCAACTCATAGTCCTTGGAGGGACTATGGTCAACTTAAAGGGGCACTGTCGCAGAATTTGGATGTGTATCGAAACTACTTGCAGTTGCTACCGTCGATTGCATCTACCTGTGAACGCACGCACCCAAAACATGTTTTCACATGATGCCAAACGTCTGCGTTTCAGGTGTCAAACTTTCAAAGTTTTCCCGCCCAAATGTGGTTCCTTCAGTGACTTGTGGTTCAATCCACTGTCAATGCAGTCAAGAAATCTGAGGAAAGTCAGTGAAAACCCGTTCAATGATATATATGGAGAGCCAAAAAAGCACTTGAACTGAGTGGGATGCCTTTTTGACAATTTCTTCCTTTCTTGTTGACTGAAAACATATCCCTGCAAGTAGTGAAACACTAGCTGAAACTTCACATTTGGGGGGGAAAACTTTAAAGTTTGACACCTGAAACGCAGATGTTTGGCATCACGTGAAAACATATTTTGGGCGCGTGCGTTCATGGGTAGATGCAATCGACGGTATGGTCATGGATGTTGAGGAGGAAATGAATTGCAACTTGAAAAATTTAAGGTTAACTTTTTTCAAGTTTTGTAAAAATATTATTGTGTCTTTGAAAAATCACCATAAAATCATACTCATATTCACACTTCCTCACTATTTGATCAAATTTATAACAAGAATTGCCGTGACTTTACCACTTAAAGTACTAAAGAACAATTGAAGGCCTCGGAGCATAACCATCCTATGTCGAATTTTGAGTCGTTTTTCGATTTTGCTTGGATTTGTCTGAATTTCTGCATGTGAACTGCAATTCGATGGAAACACATTGTATGGTATTTTTTTGACTGATTCATCCAGAATCCAGAAATGCATTTTTTCTTACGTACACCAAGAAACCAACCTTCCATGGGAGTGGTTTGCAAGTTGCATTACATCTTCTTTCAATCGAATTGCAGTTTACATGCAACAATTCGGGCAAATCCAGGCAAAATCGAAAAACCCAAAATTCGACATAGGATGGTTATGCTCCAAGGCCTTCAATTATACCAGTAACTGTTCTCTTGCATAATAATTATTTTAATATTATTTGTGGAAAAGGAGAATCTGAATGGGTGTGAAAGTCATCCTCCAGTTAGCCTGCGAACTTGGAAATACGTCTGCATTTGCAGGCTATCCTCCAGTCAGAAAAAGAACATGCAAACAGAGCTGCCACTATTTGTAAGCCTGCAGCTACACAATAAGAGAAGCCACAGTCATTTTTCTATAAGGTAGTACATACTCTTTGTTTTTTGTGTCAAAGTAGCCAAGGCTCACTCATACGAACACCCCTGTTTATACATTTTCAGGGTTGCCACTCACTGGGATAGAAAAAAATTCTCTGACATTTTGCTCACTTTTCACTGACCGCAAACCAATAATTTGGAAGGTCAGTGATCTTCCAAGACAAACCTTGGGCAATAAAGCCAGCATTGAAGCCACAAATATAATTTCCTTTGTAGAAGGAAACTCTTTTACAAACCTAGTAGCTAGCCAACAGTAAAATTCCCTAACTTTTCACTGACTTACAGGTAGAATTTAGAATTTCCCTGAATTGATGCAGTCCAGGGATCCATATTCACAGTTGTCTGGTCGTCCGAGACAACCAAAATATTGTTCGGACGAGTAAAATAACTTCAAAATCCGTCCTTTGGACGAGTAAAGTTTTAACTTTAACTTTTCATGATGTTATCATCAAACTGAAACTTTCAGAAAACAAAGAATAACATGCAAATTTTGTCTGCAATGAAAAATAATTTTGGGTGGCATCTTACTTACTTATCTATTTTCTATGAATGACTGCAGGCTCAATTTTGATTTAAATAACCACTGGTATTTCTCTGAAGAACTGCATTCGTACACAACATGTTGACAGTTGTTCAACAGCTGATCAAACCAAGATGTGGTGATATTTGGAAGGTGTTTTGCCACCTTCAATGAAGAAAAATCAGTGAAGCTTTTGCTTCTGAAATAGAAGCCAGGTTGGGATATGCAAAGGAAAAATGTAAACATAGCTTCTCGCTGTTGTGGCAAATTAACAGACCCTGGCTGGCGTTTGTGCCCAGTGCATCAGCATCCACTCAGTCCACATTACAAACAGTTGCAACTGGGGCACAAAAATTAGACAGAAGTATTACCCAGAAAAACGAATGGAGTCATTAACTATTTTCATAGTTCATTTGGAGTCAATAACTATTCATGAGACCACTGCTAACAGTCGTTTCAAGTGAGAAGCAAATATGAGTGATTATTGCACAATGGAAATAAATAAGAGGCAAAATTAATGTTCCAGTTTCGCATAATTTTGTCACTGTTTTTTGTACGATTCTGCACTTTTGCAAGGCAGAAGGGCCAGTAAAATTTGGCCAGGGCAAGTACATCATCTGGCATACTTGCCCGGCTGACAACTTTGATAAAAAATGAATATAGACCCCGGATGCACAATTCCCTAACTTTTCCCTGATCTTGAAAAAAGCTGTTTTCCCCTGACCATGGCAACCCTGATTTTGTTTCAGAGATGTAAACAATGTACCTTCAAGTGGAACAACATCTGGTATAATAAGGAAAGGCATCCTATTAACATTTTAATGCGGTTATTGCTCACAAAGGCAAAGAAGCCAACATGAGGACAAATTAACAGAAACAAGAAACAAAATAATTACTCAAGATTGTTGTACAAATGTAGGCTACCTAAAGTTCTTCTTTTAATTGGACCTTACAAAAATGAAGTCATCCTTCTTAAGTTAAAACACCTGCACCCTCTATTACTCAGGTATGCATGCAGACCAACCTCCAGAAAACGATAAAGGCTGCTTACTTTAAAAACAATATTAGGATAGTCTTTAACCTTAATTGTGGTTTAAGGGCCTTGCTGAACTTAGAAAACATAGCACTTCGTGGATACTTATTTTCTCAGGGTGGCCAAACTGAGATCGTATATTTTGGAAGCAAAATTTGCCTCTGAGAAAGGATTGTTCTGGGCCTGATTCGAAGAAAGGAATCAGGAAACAAGATTTGCTTCCATAACATAGCAATGTCTTTGTGTGACTAAAGAAGGAAAAAATAATAGTGTCCAATAGAACGTTTTCTATACAGTACCTCATAGCTTATTTCACAGCCTTAGTTTTAGATTTGGGTTGATAACGACCCCTCGGTGTTTTGAAAAAGAAACTGATTGAATTATCTAAGATGATTTTAATAACAAGCCAGCTGCCATAATATTGAAATTCAAGACTACAGGAAAATCCATTTTAAAGAAATCAAAGAGCAGCAGACTCTTAGACACCCTACAATGAAGGTGAGCACATATTCTGCTTTCAGAAAATTGGAAATGAACATAGGAACTAAGCCTTGCCTCCCCTTCAACCCAGAAACACTGGGGAGGACTAGACCACAGATTTTCAGCTGTTGCCCATCTGGCAGCATAAGTTAATTCCACTGTACACCACGCAAATGACCAACACTCTCCGTAAAAAAACCACCATGACTTTGAACAAAAATAATGTTCCGAGCGTCCATCACAAATGCTTACAACCAAGAGGGACAAATTTGTTCCTGCATCTTCCTTGGTCTTTTCAATTGTCTCATGGGAAAAGGAGAATAAAATATTAAGTCCTTCTGCTTGATTTGATGTCCATAAGCAAAATGTTCACACTGTTGATGAACACTTTGATGCCTGACTTCTGATTCTCTTTTCATATTCATCTCTGTTTTGGCTGAGATAAAAAAAAAAAAACTCATTAAAAGGTGGATGCTAAAATCAACTTGCCAACTTGAGAAAGTGGAGCCAATGTTTCCGAGTTCTACCCAGAAACATTATTTTCAGAAACTGTGTGCTGTGGTTAATTAATGGAGAAACAAATTGGCAGAGGTGTAATAGGTATATACAGGAGCCCATCACAAGGAGTGTGAGCCCTATATTCCTCTCATGGTGTTTTCACAGACCAGTTTATTTTTAGATTGAATTTTGCCCAAATATTAGACTGCTGCAGGAGCCCCCATGACATCACAAGTATCTGCATGTGCAGATACTTTGTTTCACTCATTAAACCAATTGTTTTGTGGCGCTCTTTTTGCTATCGCTGTCCTTGTTGCCCTTTTTCACAGGATAAGATAGTCTCAAAATAAATCGGTCGGTAAAAATGCCCTGACATACAGGCTTAGTATAAAAGTTGAATGCTCCTAGTGATGGGCTTTGGGTAAATAAATAAGGAGCTTAAGCAAAGGCGTTTTAAGCGACGCGTACTGCAACCAGAAGTGGACGTTTCTCATTCATGAGCAGTAGTTGTGCACAAATTTGCAAGTAAATCGTCTCTAAACGAGTAAAGACGCTTAGTTAATTAATACAAATTTGGTAGCACCAAGGCAAAGAAAAAGAGAAAATGCTTCACTTCCGGTTGACGTCTGTGGGTCAAAAGTGCCAGTGCTTAAGCTTCCTAATGCCATTTGAGCTCATCTTTCATAGGTTCTGTCCGCTTAACCTATCTTAGCCCATTGTACTTCAAAGAAGCACCTGATTCCGCTTATGAGAGGAGTCCACTGCTGGAGGTTATAAACATACAGTAAGTTTCAATACGGAAATCACCAGGACTGTGGTTTGGTGTCTGTTAATGGGAGGTACCTTCTCACAGGAAGTTTGGTTTAGCTTCACAACTGGTTTGCATGTATACATGTAGATTACAAAGGCCTCACAAAACATAACCAGGGCAAGTGTCAGACAATGTGAACAAATACAAGCATTTTTTTAAACTGTTCTTTTGTGACAGGGCAAAGCAAAACAAAACAAAACAAAACAAAATAAAATTCACCAAATAAAAACGCCTTCTCAACATAACAACGAAGTGGTCGGAGCCTAATGCAATAGTTTATGCTACTACAGTCGAACCTCAATTATCCGGACTTGTAGGGACTGAGCAGACTAGTCTCTAAATTCCTTTAAAAATGTAATGCTAATTGTAGAAAAAAGGTGTAAATAATAAAGATTATTGTTTTTGTAGATTCTTGCAGATAATTGAGAGTCTGGATAATTGAAATTATGAATTTTAATGAGCCAAAACTCAAGACTCAATGACTGAATGACTCAAGACTGAATGACTGAACAAGTGGAGCATGAAATTTCACTTCAGTTAGAAACAAAGAACACCTGAGCAAATCAGAGCTCAGCGAAATGTTTTGTAGTAGAACGGCGTGCATGACCTCAAAACATGTACAGATTTGTGTTTTGAAGCGAAACAAATTCAGTTTGAACCGGAGTTTCATTACTTAATTTGAAGGGAAAAAGTTTTGCTGCAGGTCTTAAATATGGCTAATTAATATTCATGAAAAACTGGGACCAGCTAAGCAAGTCCAGATAATCGTAAAATCCGGATAATTGAGGTTCAACTGTACTTCAACACTCACCAATAGATAGTGTAAGCTTCTGCTTGAGCTGGGTCTTTTATGTTTGGATCATTCAGTAAGTCTTGAATTCCCAATAAAATCTGCCAGAGATAATTAAAGAGAAGAATGATAAATGCCAAGAACACTTAAAAATACCAAAGTCGCTGTAATTCCAGGAGGCTAATTTGCACATTTTTCTCATATTTCTATGTACATCAAATCTGTCTGAATAACTGGTCATTAAAACAAACTCTATTTTCACAACATATAAACTTTACTTCATGAAGATTCTCAAAAAAATATTTTTGACATTGATGAAGAAATGAAAGGCATTTCTGAAATTTGATCTGTTACTGGGTGTGGTAAAAAATTTCCCAAAGTACAAAATTGCTAATAACTCACAGAAAATTTGTTGTCCTTTAAAATATTTTGGCATATTGATACATAACATTGCAACACAGAATTGTGTGGGAGTACATCAAAAGAAAGTGAAAAAAAAATTATCATGAGAAATAATTATAATGATCCACTCTTATGAATTAGATGACGCAACTATGAGACTGGTATCTGAAGGTATGTGACATACTTCCACAAAAACTTTCATACGCATACATAGTTTAGTTCTGCCAAGTTTCGATTCCATTCGATAAACCTATGAGAAGATATCGAAATGAACAAGTTCCCACATTCAAATCAACATGAATTTTGTTTCAAAATTGAGCTTAAACTTAAAAAAATTGGTTGAAAAAGCTTCCATCAGGTTGTTTTCGGTGGCAGCCATGTTTTTATGACTGCAATAATAATTTACAGCAGTAAACAGCAAAAAACCAGCCCTTTTTAGGGTCCTTCATTCCTTTTATGGAATGCTTTTTTCCTGCGAAACCAATCACAGTGTGATATGAACGCTTCACCTAGCAACAACACCACACTCGAGCCTTTTGTCAGCGTGTGTTGACATGTATTTATGACAGACAGTTAGCCAAAGGGCTGGTCACAAGAAGCCTTCACAAAACCTGATGCTCTGGAAGTGGTTCACAAAATAATATGCGTGAAGAAGAAGCTGGATGAACAACTCTCTCATGCAAATCTGGCAACAGAGTCCACCCATCCTTCACCGATCTCGAAGGTCGTAAATTTCGAAGAGCAAAAGATGTTGAGCGCAAGCTAGAGGTGCAGAGAATGCCAAATACATGAAGTCAACAATAGGTTTTGGCTGCCAGCATTTCCCGGCCTTTTCTCCTGGCTTTGATAGAGCTGCTCATTGTATTACAAAACGTAGCTCATTCGGAGCACATCAAATGCTTATTTCTTCTCATTTGCCAGTGAGCTGGTTGCAAAAGATGCAAAGACAACAGTTTTAGTTCTCCGTCCTGGACAGTCTCATCTTTTACATAAAAGATAGCATTATTGACAGATTGTTGGGAATTGTGCATGGAGATGCACAAAAATTTTCATTGTATACAGTCAGTGCTTCTCCTGCAAAAGAGCCTGTAGAAACCAAACTTCTCTGACTTGTTTCTTACTTGAAAACACTTCAGTACTGATCTCTGAAATTTGGCGTACAAGTTGTACTTTAAGTAATCTCTTAAAAATTAAAAAATCTCCACAATCTGTCGGTCAAAATTTGGTTGCCAGGGTAAAATCAACTTCAACAGAGATTCGGCTACAATGTCATGTCGATCCTGTATAAATTGCCAAAGAAGTCATGAGGTTTGTTGGTGTTTTCTTGTACATTAAAACAGTTCTAGACAATCAAAGTTTGTATAATTAGGTAGAATCCTCCAGCCCCACATGCCTGGATGGGGTTGAAATAATGTTAATACACCTGTAGATGACACACTGGTCCAGAGCCAGATGACGAAGAAGAATACAATCATGCTTGTCATACCTGTTTTATAGTTACAGCTGGTCTCCAGTCCTTCTCTTCATCAAGTAGAGACAAACACACAGTGCCAGATGGGTATACATTTGGGTGAAATATTGGTGGTTCAAATTTACCTGAAGACACAATGAATCAAAAATTCCAGAATACTAAAATTTATGCTAGGATGAAGTGAACAAATTAATGCTATTACCAGCTGGAATAAATGTGTTAAAACATTCTAAACCCCATGTCAACATGTGCAATTTCTCCTCTCTGTTCTCTGTAAATAATTTGTTGGAAATCATTAACCTGATGATCTGACATGCTTGATAAAGCAGGGTTAGACATCTTTTCAGCTGAATCACTAGCCACTGGGCTAGTGACCTTTAAACAATCCACTAGCCCACAGCACATCTCAGTAGCCCAAGCTCCTTCCCAGGATCTTTCTTCATCCCACCTTACCTTGTTCTTGATGACATGAAGAGAAGATCCCTGGAAAGGACCAAAGGATTGCAGACTAAAAATTACACAGTCAAGTTTTAATTTCAAATTATTTTAATACATAACCATTGCAATTTTTTACATTAGTCTATACTTATTACCCACTTGAACAGTCAAAACTTCTGCAAATCGAACAGAACATTTTTCCCTTGTTGTTCATGATGTAATATTATCCAAACATTCAAATAAAGAATGATCCTCATACAACGCAATTTATGCAATTGCGAAAAGAAGCCTGCAAAAAATTGTGGACTTCAACAGGGTTTGAACCTGTGACCTCGCGATACCGGTGCGATGCTCTAACCAACTGAGCTATGAAGCCACTGATGTTGGGAGCAGGTCAATTGTGGGTTCATATGTTCCCGTGAGAGAAATGAGTGTGAATGATGTATATGAAATAAATCATAATGGACTGCAGAAATGAAATCAAATGAAGAGTGATCCTCGCAGTTGTGAACGCAATTTATGCAATAAATTATTTGTGAAAAGAAGCCTGAAAAATTCAGGACTTCAACGGGGTTTGAACCTGTGACCTCGTGATACTGGTGCGATGCCCTAACCAAATGAGCTATGAAGCCACTGACGTTGGGAGCAGGTCAATTGTGGGTTATATGTTCTTGTGAAAGAGAAGAATTTGAATGATGTATATGAAATAAATCATATCTGGACTGTGGAAATGAAATCAAATGAAGAATGATCCTCACAGTTGTTGCAGGCTTATTTTCACAATTGCATAAATTGCGTTCACAACTGCGAGGATCATTCTTCACTTGATTTCATTTCCGCAGTCAGATATGATTTATTTCATATACATCATTCACATTATCCAAAAATTGCTTTCCTTGATGGATTGAATGCTCTTTTACGTTTTCCATTTTTGTATTTCCTTAATGTTTCTAATTTATTTTCTTTTTGGGTAGCAGTGGTTTATAGTTTGACAGAAATCTCTCCATCTGCGATCAAAGTTTCTCTGGAATGTCTCTAAGTGCAATGCGGTGCAAAACATAGAGGGAAAGAGGTCTTGGGGGTAAGCGTGTGGTGTGGCTTAATTCAAGTGGTACTCATGATCGACACAAACTGAAAAGAGGAAAGACTTTTCTTGGAATGATAGTTTTTCATACCTTTCTATACCCTTTTCTTCTTACTGGTTGTTAAAAGATAATCAAATTAAATTAAGAATAAATTTCTCAAATAAATTATAAATTCTACTTGCACACAGACTACTGAACGTGTGATTTTTACTAGTCTGACTCAATTTTACTTATAGCCTCGTCCTACCGGGCTAGTGGAGATGTCGAATAACATTGGAAGGATTGTAGGATTGAAGTCACTACTGTGGCATAACAACAGCCTTGTCAAAACATTTTGTAGTAATGGATAGCATAGCTGGTGTGCTAGATACCAAACATCAGCAACCCTTGCCTGCTGGAGAATGCCAAGGGAAGTCCAAGTGTGAAGTGAGGGGCAAATAATTGACTTTATAATTCAACACAATGTAACACCGTCCACCAGGGTGCATTTGATATTCCTCATATGTACTCAACAGAGATCCCCTGATATTATATGTAATTTTGTGTGGCGGTGGCAATAAACTCAGTAAACTCTTGCTTGTTATCAATATACTGAATAGTAAAACAACAATTATTTTGCTCAATCTTACAGAATAACTGTTGGCGATGTTCCATGCAATTTCAAATTTTCTGGCTGCTGTCACATTTTGACAGTGTTGATAATAGTTTTCAAATTTTATGCACCTTCTAAAGATGATTTGTGTATCTAAGTGTATCAGCAGATCAGTATTTTTCTTAACTGAATTTGATCCATCTCTAAATCATGACCAATGACCAATGTATATATCTTACAAATATGTGAATCATCATCGCAGTTATGAACACTACTTAAGCAGTAGCGAAAATAAAGCCTGAAAAAACTTCAGGCTTGTACGGGATTCAAACCCACGACCTCTTCAATACCAGTGCAGCGCTCTACTGACTGAGCTAACAAGCCATCTGGGAGCTGGCAAACCAACAAAACGACCAGCTCCCACTACTGCTTAAGTAAGTTAACTGCGATGGTCAGCCACATATTTAATCATTAATCCACAGTTCAAATATATGATTTTCATATGCAGTAGAACCCCGGTAACTTGAACTCGGACAACTCGAAAACCCCACTAACTCGAGCTACATTTTTGTTTCCCTTGATCAAAATTTACCCTGATAACTCGAATTTCTGGTTCTTATAACTCGCCACGGATGCCCATTGAGATATCCCATTAGCTTTTCTTATCGTTTGATCGAATTCTAACACTAGAGCAAAGACTGAAAATCAATAAACTATTAATTATTAACTTGGAAAATTGAATATTTTAATAGACCCCGCTAACTTGAAACCCCACTAACTCAAACAGTTTTTCGTTTTCCTTCAGATTTTGAGTTACCGGGGTTCTACTGTACTCATTCTCATAAATTCACCACTCACAGATATATTACGAACCAACAAAATGACCGGCTCCCAGACAGCTTGTTAGCTCAGTCAGTAGGGCACTGCACTGGCATCGCAGAGGTCGTGGGTTTGAATCCCATACAAGCCTGAATTTTTTCTCAGGCGTTATTTTCACTACTGCTTACAGTATTTCCTGTAAAACCGTGAACACCAGTTTAGTTTTCTCATGCATGATTGGCTTTTTACTTGAAACACAATAACATTCCATAGATATTTCTGGTGTTCACGGTTTTACGGGAAAGACTGTAAGTAGTGTTCATAACTGCGATGATCAGTCACATATTTAATCATTAATCCGCAGTTCAAATATATGATTTTCATATATTCATTCTCACTACTTAAGCAGTAGTGAAAATAAAGCCTGAAAAAAAATTCTGGCTTGTACGGGATTAGCCTCCCATACAGTTGTTTTTAGGGGACTCATATTTCACCTCCTACCTACAAATGCCTCCTTACCTGAAGCCAACATTCCTTTCCCATTGTTTGGCTTGTGGGCATCCTAGCCAATCACAGTTGAGCAACTGGCCAGCAATGACAAGTAAAATTAATCCTTATGTGTGCTTCTTCCTCTCGCGAATTTTAAACGTATCAAAGCGCTGGAGTCAATTTGTTTTTTGAGTAATACGATGTGTTACAAGAGACCTTTAAAATTTGAAAAAGGGAATAAGAATTTATTTAGACAGTGAGTTAGAAATCTGAAGCATTTAGCAGTCCATCACAACACAAAGTAAACCGACGTGAAATTATCACACATGGCACAACAACAAAGCTCACTCTCTGATGGCGCTGCATTAAATCAGATAAAATTCACCCACACAACGACCCCAAAACGTCCTGGAGAAGCGATCATAGGTTATCAAACACTGGTTGCATAAACTGTGCAATTCCTACTATTTTCTTCAGTTCTCATGAAGCAGATGATAAAATTATGTAGCTTGCTGCCTCACCACTTGCTCGGTCCACCACACACAGTAGTCTCCTTCCTCCAGATCACTCAGACTAACCAACAATATGCCAATACTTCTTTAACAACTGACTTGGCCCTTAACCAAATTCATGAGAGGTGACGCAACAGCTACAACACGACCAGGAGTAGAGGCAAGGATATAGAAGATTGAAGGCAAAGCTTGATAAATAAGCGAATATCGTAACTAGTGGGCAAATTGATGAAAATATAGCTATTTCTTCTTACAAATTCTTAAACTGAAGTCAGTTGATGGGCATTTAAACAGGAATTCTGAACATAGAGTACACGGTAATCAGAGCTCGCTCAAGCTGTCTCTGCAATGTTGAACTATTCCCATGAAAAGCATCCTGAGGCCAAGATCAACCTTCCAGAATTTGGTAGGTAAAATGTCATTGGCCAAGCGGCGGGAAAGGAATGTTGGCTTCGGGTAAGCAGGCATTTATGGGGTGGAGGTGAAATATGAGTCCCCTAAAAACAACTGTGTGGGAGGCTAGTATGAACCCACAACCTCTTCAATACCAGTGCAGTGCTCTACCAACTGAGCTAACAAGCCATCTAGGAGCTGGTATCACAGAATTCGTGGGTTCGAATCCTGTACAAGCCTTAAGTTTTTTCACGCTTCATTTTCACTACTACTTAAGTAGTGTTCATAACTGCGATGATCAGTCACATTATTCATCATTTAATCTGCAGTTCAAATATATGATTTTCATATATTTATTCTCACATATATACATCTTAAATAAAGAATCCTACTCAGTGATGCTATTTTTTCTTTTAAATATGTTATGCAATACTAACTAAAGGATTTAGAACTCAGTTTATCCACAATAAGCAAAATCGAGAACTTAAATTTTGTGGGGTCAACTTACAAGACAAGCAATTAATAATAATTTGGTATGCATTTTCCATTGTAAGAATGACTCAGCAGCATTTTTTACAACATAAAAAATGCAAATGATTCATACTTGTTAACAAGTACAGAAATGTCTTCCACAATGTGATTTGCCCTTAAAATACTAGAAAGGAAAATAACAAAATATTGAAAACGCTTAATTATTGCAGTCTGTGGTTTCAGTTACCAGCAAACAAGCTTTTTTTATTTCATTGTCTTCATAATTTAATGTTCAGTGAATCAACAGAGTTTAGATCTTGGCAACACAGGAAGTTCCAGAACAACAAGGAAGTCTGAAATTCATGACAGCTGTGTTGCCAGGAAAGTCACATTTCAGCATTGAAATAAAACCTGGCACATGCTTTCTGTGTCTTCCTTTGTATCACACTAAAAAGCAATAAGAGCCACTACCTTGTTCGCCATAATACACAAAATTACACAACAGTAAAGCTTAGTAGGTTTTATTTGAATGGTTCAGGGTTTTGTATTTCATGCTCAGACATAGAAGTAAGAATCACTCTGTATAGCACACTTATCAATAACACAGGAAAGTACTGCTCAGCAGGTTTTAAAGTCTCAAATATTTATAGCCGAGCTCAGATGCTCTACTAATTGGGAAGACTACATCAAATCAAATCCAAATAAAGTAGAATCATATCAAATCAAATGTTGGTTTTTGAGGAGAGGGGAAAACTGGAGTACCTGGAGAAAAACCCGGAGAAAAACCAACATCATAGAGAAGATATGGTACTTAATGGTAGATGCACAGATCTCAATAATCAAAAACTTGGGACAAAAAAATAGTGACTCCAAATGAAGACATTTTTATGTAGCAGGATATTGCATACACAATAAAAAATGTTGCTTAAAATGTCAACATGGGAGAGGTTATGCATCAAGGGGTTATTAAGGCTGTCAGAGGCGCCTGCACAGGCTGGCGTTTGATCTCATCCCATAGAAGAATTGTAAACTGTCATGAAACTATGTGATATGTGTGGTACACTGTATATAAATCCATTACCATTAATACATTGCCAATGGCAGAGCTGTATTGATAAAGAAATACTTGAAAAAAGGTCTCCAATAATAATTAGTCTGTGGTCTACAAGGACGTAATCTTACATCCTCTCAACATCCCACAAGCAGTATTGCTTAATTAAACCAAGGAGTACTTCTCTTTGGAACAAAGTACACACAAGAGGGCAAGTGGCAATTCATGTCAAATTCGCTCAAGTGCATAGTTAAAAGCAAATTACTGCTTTGTCAAAAAGTAACAAATTTTTTCAAGTTCTATTTACATGTACATGTAAAGGGAACCAATCTTAGATCCTTTCCATTAGAAATTATAGCTATCAGACCATAATATGTACTGTATGGCTTAAGACGGGATTAATAACAATAAAAAAATATTGAAAATATCTGACATTTCAATGCCATCATAACATCTAATAATAAATATTATATTCCTCACTTGACATGATGACAGAGTGGTATTGAGGATTCTATAAACTTTCAATAAAAAAATAACAATACTGGGAATGATTACTAATGATGATAATGGTGAGAACAGTAGACCTTACTCATATTCTCGGTAATGAGCTGGAAGTAGCGTGCACATGAGGCTTATATGGGGGAATCTTTTCATGAATATGTAAATGTATTACCCGACAAGAGCCTCTACTTTGTGCTTGATCCAGTTCAACACCGACGATAAGGAGCCCTCTTCCTGGTGTTGCAGGGCTTGATGATGACCAGTACAAATTTTGGTTAACATTATTTTGATGCCATAAAACACATAAATAAAATGATGATGATGATAGTAATAATAACAACAACAACAAACAACAACACCAAACAACAACAATACTAAAACTACTAATAATGACAATGATGGTAACAAAGAAAATTAGTAAAACACAGCAGACCATTTCTTTGAGTCTCTATCCTTTATTTCATAGCTCTGTAAAGGAACTAAGCTTTTGGCTTTCTTAGACAACAGCTTCAATTCCCATCATACCTTGTAATCATAACAAAGGCCCCGGGCAAAGTACTCACATTTTGGTGGAGACGAGGGATAATCATCCTTGAAAATCATCCTCAGCTTGAAAGATCCTCCTTCCCAAGGTGTCTGGGTAAACAAGAAAAAATCTGGTGAGAAACACTCCCGTAAAAACCTTTCCGCAATCTTGAATTGAAATTGTACACATCTACGACTCGCTTCCTCGGTGCTAAAAATAGCTTGAGCATTCTGGTCACCGCCGCAAAGATATGTTTTATGACGTTTAATAATGTTTTCTTTGATTTTACAGCCACTTGGAAGTTATGGCAAAATAAAATTGCTTATAGATGTCCTGTTAAAATGGAACAATTGAATGATCACATTTCATTTAACCATTAACTTTTATATAGTTCACACTATACACACATGTACGTACTATTAAAAACAAACGTCATACTTACCGCTTTCTTTCCTGGGATCGCTGTACACAAGACAAAAGTAAAGTTAGCGATTTGAAGGTAAACGAAATAAGGAATTATTTTTTCTCATTATTCATCAAAAGACACGCTTTTGCAAGTTTCAACCTTGAAATAACACGAATTGAACAAACATACGGACACAGCGATCAACTCGAATCTCCCTGCACTTACCGCACTCCCAGTTCATGAGATTTAACGTACCATCGGCATTTTTAACGGGTCTCGCCACAAATCCCTGCAAGGAGTGATAGATTTCAATTAGAAAGGAATTTAAAATCATTTACTAAAATCAGTGAAACGTGGGAAATGACGTGACTTGAACAAGTAGCGCGAACTCACGAATGGATGGTCTTTGCGCCACGCTTTTCTCTCCTCACTTAATCGACCCAAAGCAATACCAGACATAACAAAACCGATCCAACTCTTTAGAACCTAATTCCTGACAAAATGAGCGAAAATCGCCAAACTTTCGAATCCTTTTCACTCAGTCATGCAATCTCTGTCAACTTCGACTTTTTCTCTTTCCAATCTATCACGTGATCAACTTCCCGCGCTCACCTGCGCACGCGCACCAAAAGTTAGAACCCAGGCTGCCCAGACTCCCAAGATAGAGTATGGTCAGCGGATTCCCGTTGTAGAATCGAACCTTCTGCCAAAAAAGTTTTCTGTTTTTCAAGGATGTTTTTTGTTTGGTTTTAGCTATTTTCGAAACACTGAGATGGCGGAAAACGGGGAGAAAGCCAAGGTAAGTTTATTCTTGTAGTTGTGACCTGATTTAATGCGAAGTTTTTGGCTCTATTTGTAAGAACTGTTTCCTTTATTTGCCGGCATGGACAGACATTTTGTCTAATATTTGTATAATAAGCTTATAAGTTACGAAACTTCTGGTTCTTTTGTATTAAAATAATTCACGGAGCAATTTAATTTCGTGGTTAAATCTTAACGTTTCCGTTTCTTTATGTATCGTTTATGTAATGTTTTCTTAGTTTAAGATCATCTGTGTCTTATTTTTAGTTTGAATGACTGATCTTTACCGACGTAAATCAATGGTAGTGAGCCTACGTACATAAGCTCATATTTGACAGCCGTTTGAACAAATAATTTATTATTTCCTGTGAACGCACTTTAGACTTTGATTTGCTCTCTTTAGTAGTTTTTTTCCTGTATTTTATTTTCCCCTAATCCTAAGTGATAAAGATTAATCTAAACACAGGCTTCCCAAGCTCAAAATTCGACTCTGTGTCAGCTTGTTTATATAGAGAATTGTATGGGAAAGTCACCGATCTTAAAAAAAAAATGTGTAAATAACTATCTAATTAGAAATAAAGTTTTCCTACCTCAAATGTGTTACGTACTTGTCTCTTGTGCCGATTTGGAAGCCATTCTGACACCGTTTAGTGAAGTTATTTGAAATCGTTGTCTCTCTTCTAAAGAAGGAGAAGGCAGACCACTCCATTGATCGCATCAATTGCTGGCCAGACATCACTCCACAAATCGCTCTCTCCTTGAAAGGAAAAGTCCCGAATCGCAATAAAACCAACAGTTCCATAAAGCCCAATAAATTTCACTCCACATACGTGTGCTTCGGTGATCGAAAGACTCGTGAAGAATGAAAAATTGGCTTAAAATTTGCTTCTTTGGCTTTCCTGATATTCCTGGTCCATTTGAACCAAGTCATGCACTGACAACAGTCAACAGCATGACTTGGTTCAAATGGACCAATCAGAGTTTACCTTGCATAGCAGCCATTGGCTCGAAGTCGGTCACAAGCATATCAGGAGAGCTGAAGAAGCAAACTTTAAGCCAAATTTTTCATTCTTCACGAGTCTTTCGACCGCTAAAGCACACGTATGTGGAGTGAAATTTATTGGGCTTCATGGAACTGTTGGTTTTATTGCGATTCGGGACTTTTCCTTTCAAGGAGAGAGCGATTTGTGGAGTGATGTCTGGCCAGCGATTGATGCGATCAATGGAGTGGTCTGCCTTCTCCTTCTTTAGAAGGAGACACAACAATTTCGAAAAACTTCACTAAACGTGTCAGAATGGCTTCCAAATCGGCACAAGAGACAAGTAAGCGACACATTTGAGGTAGGAAAACTTTATTTCTAATTAGATAGTTATTTACACATTTTTTTTAAGATTGGTGACTTTCCCATACAATTCTCTATATAAACAAGCTGACACAGAGTCGATTTTGAGCTTGGGAAGCCTCTGCTCTAAATTATTTTTTCTTTCCTTCCAACTTAAATACAAATCTAATTGCATCAAAGTAAGCTTAATAGTAAACCACAAACCCGATGACACCATTAAGTTGACATGAAGTACTCTTGATTTCTACGTAGGGATAAGCTTAATCTCATTTAAGGGAATTCGGAAAAGGATGGCATAATATTATAATATTCTGAATATAGAACCCCTCTGCCTTTGCCAAATATAAGTCAATGAGTACTCAGACACAAATTTGCTTACCATACTTAGAATAAAAGAACTAATTAATTAAACAGACAGAAGTCTTCTTTTGGTATATTTATATTGATAGCGATTACCAGAAAAATGATTTTAAAAGATTCCAAGCCTAATATGAGTATGAGACCGCAAACTTAACTCCTTATCTAGACTGGAAAAAAGGTCATTATTTTGTGGTTACTGTTATAAATTTTTGCCAGTTGTAACTCTTACTGTATGGTGTTTGTTTGGTGATCAACAACCAAATCAATAACACATGTAGCCTGAAACAGTGTACATTTAGATGTACATTATGGCAAGAGAGGCAAAAAAGTGTAAAATACTTAGTACAGTATTGCTTCATTATCAAGGCAGGACTTTTGATTTTCAAGAATGTTCATGAAAATATTATCTTGGTTAAATATATTGCATATTCTAATGAATCTGAGACAGTGAAATTAAATAAAACTTATCTTGCAGTGTTCATGAAAAAGATATCTTGGGTATAGCTATTGCATGTATATTCTAATGAATCTGAGACAGTGAAAATAAAAATTGTCTTGGTTTGAAAATTTTTGGCCAAAATCAAATTTAAACCACAAAGTATGGGGCCTTGTGGGTTACACTTGGCCCTGTATAAAACAAGAAGAAAATTATGAAAGAACAGGCTGTACTTTGGTGCTCTGACCTTTTACAAAGAGAGTGTTAACAGATGAGGAAAATTTATAATGTCAGTTTGTTGGCATGTTAGTGCGCTCCTATTAATGGGACAATGTCAAAATGCTAAAAAAGTTGTGACAAAATTCCGTTTGTGTTTACAACAGCCAACTTCAAACTCCACTTCCTCTCCGCCTCAGTCACCTACAGCCCCGTCTCCATCTCAGCCAATAAAGAAGAAAAGACCTGAAGATTTCAAGTTTGGGAAAATCCTGGGAGAAGGCTCATTTTCAACTGTAAGTCAAGTGCTCAGTAACAGTATTTTCCCATCCATTTTCTTCATTGATCTTGAAGAGGACTTTGGTTGAATTGGTTGAGTTTTTAGTGGCAAGGACATTTTTTTGCATCTTTTTTTTTTTTCGAAATCTAAGTATAAATTAGCGACAAATTAATACAGAGCAATGTTTCTTAACTGAAATGAAGTCCACAATTTGCCATTGAAGTTTCAGTTACTTTTGAGCAAACCAAAAAATGACCGGAAAACCAGGAGGACATTCTTGCCTGGAGCCCGTCATCATATGTAATGTTATGTCTTTGTATGGTATATCATACGTGAAGACAATGAAGAATTGCATCTGGTACAGTGGATCTGTCATATGGAACCTACTACAGCCCGCCACGGTCAGTGCCAGAGACTACGCTAAAAGGGCAAAGCAGCCTCGCGCTCTCAGAAACCTGAATTTTAGTGAAGATTCACCACAAATGAGCTCTCAAATTGATAGTGACTTTCATTGTTTTTTTATTGATTTTAATTGACTAATATTGGCTTAATTTATACCTCTTTATGTATAAATATACATTGAATTTGTATTCTTATTGTTTCTTACCTGTATTTTTTATTGTCCTTATTATTTAATTAACAGTTTAACATGGGCCCATAAGATATAGCTTTAATCCCACCGTGTGTAAATATAAGCTGTTGTTGTTATGTTTCAGGGCAAAGAATGCTTTTGCTAGCACAATGTTCATTACTGGAAATTCTTTTAAACTATGGAAGCTAAAGTATAAACCCCAAATCCACCAAGTTTCAGACTATGGCCAAGACAGTTGTTGTATACTGATGTTACACTGTATGGAGATTTTGATGTCATGTTTACTGACAGAGATGTTGTTTGCTTCGTTTTGAACAGGTCTATGTTGTTCGTGAAATAAGCACAAGCAAGGAATACGCCAGTGAGTAGTAGCTCTCAAGAGCAAATTTCCACAGCCTTGATATTCTCATTGTGGCTGCAATGTACAAGTGCCTTGACCTGGCTGCTTTTATGGTGTTCTGTTTCTTAGGATTAAGGAGATAAGTGTCTTAACTGTTTTTTCGTTCATAATCTTAATGATGTGATACAGTTATTGGTAATGGCGACACACAAAGAGATGAAAAATCTCGCTAAAGAAAACAAATTGCTGTTTATGGAATTGCCATATTATAACTGAAGGCCTCGGAGCATAACCATCCTATGTCGAATTTTGAGTCGTTTTTCGATTTTGCTTGGATTTGTCTGAATTTCTGCATGTGAACTGCAATTCGATGGAAAAACATTGTATGGTATTTTTTGACTGATTCATCCAGAATCCAGAAATGCGTTTTTTCTTACGTACACCAAGAAACCACCTTCCATGGGAGTGGTTTGCAAGTTGCATTACATCTTCTTTCAATGGAATTGCAGTTTACATGCAACAATTCGGGCAAATCCAGGCAAAATCGAAAAAACAACCCAAAATTCGACATAGGATGGTTATGCTCCAAGGCCTTCTTGAAGTTAAGCTCATTTGTATGCGTACCGTATTAATATTCATACGTGAATTATGTGAACATTTGTGAAGAGCACAACTAAAACTGGACGTGAAATGATTGATGGGTAGAAAGGATTGTTTGATAGTGTGACGTAGACTATAAATTTGGCGGTTTAAAACATCGATTAAGCTCATCGGATACGAAATTACGTGAGTGCTGGAGCTGCGGATCGCTACGTATTAACTGTGTTATCGGTTTGCCTTCCCGCCTGGTGATCAAAAGACGTCATGAAAAGTCCGGAGATCCACAAGTTCTTAACGCTTCTGAAAGAATCCAGTTAGCGTTTTCTCTGTGCTTACCAAATCATGATGAGATATTAGCATTTTGGAGTACAGAGTAGAAGCCAGGCGGAAAAAGTCTGAAAACAACTCTCGTCTCAAAAGCGGCGTGTCGTTGCCAGTCTTGTTCCATTTCTCAAAGGTTGCGGTGCTAAAAGCTGGGAAAAGCGAGAGTGGTTTTTGGACTTTAGGGCGAAAAGTGTATGTTTGAAGAGTTCTTGTTCTTCGCGCTTGGAGCAGACAATGATCCCAGAATTCATTGCGGTCAACAGGGCGCTGTCTGAAGTCAAAACCTCTCGCGGGGGGGGGGGGGGGTGTGGTTTGGGGCAGATTACTTGTTTTCAGTAAAAACTCTACCTTATAAAATGACTTTGAAAACTGTCTAGCTGCTGCACGAGGTTTCCATTGTTCATTAATTTTGAAGAGCGCATTTTTTGAAACCATTTGTGACATGAAATCCCGGCTTGCTTTTACTGTTAGCCGTGAAATAGTTGGTCGAACTTCGGAAACGCTACCGAGAATTCATTCGGCACGAAGTAAAGTCTGCCTGTTTTCGATGAGTATCTTGAACACAATCCATGGAAAAGTTGCATTGGCGCGCACGGAAAACATCAAACAATAAAGCAATATTAAGCGTTCTCGCGATTTGTCTGTGTGAATCAGACTACGTAAACAACGGATGATAACGTGAACGATCGCCGCAGTTATGAACACAACTTAAGCAGTAGTGAAACCAAAAAAAAAAAAAACCAAACAAACAAAACGAAACGAAAAAAAAAAAAAAAACCGCTTGTACAGGATGATTCGAACGCACAACCTCTGCGAAACCGGTGAATTGCCGTAACATCGCGCTTGT
>JAEMWC010000481.1:0-2500 GCA_016490735.1 Pachyseris speciosa
TCGTTGTTAGCGAAGGTTTTCCTTGACTCGTCCCAGGTCGTCTTTATATAGCACACGGCAAGGTGAAGACGACTGGGGATGAGTCAGAGGATTTCCCCTTGTTCAGAGCAACGGCTTCTCTGTAAAATGATACTGCGTCTTGCCAAAAACTGTCAATTGCATGGGTAAAATGTGCCCTGGCCTGCACTTTTCCTTGGAGCAAGGAAGTGAGCAGAAATAGGAGTCGCAGGCTTCTGCTCTGCAGAAGATTGAGGAGTCTTCATTTCGAGGGAAACAGTATCTAACCCAAGCTCGACTTCAATGGCAATGGTAAGCACCCTTAAATGAAATTGACGCATAGGAAAGGAGAGATTTTTAACCAGCCTAGAAAAAATAATCTATTGCAGGATCTCTTCGTGATGCCATTCATCTTGTGCAAAACTTCAGCAGCACAAAGTATTCGAAGTTTGCTCTTCTTTACTGCTCTTCTTGAATCCGGGATCGTGCAAGGTAATATAAAAATGCATGCCATATACAAGTAGGTTTTGAAAACTGCCATCACTTTGTACTGTGCATGTGATTTAGTGTAAACTGAAATCTTTCCTCGAAGAACGCGATTATGCAGAGTATGCAACATGCATCGCACCTTGAATTCAGCTTTCAGACATTTTCGCCAACTGCAAAATAAATGCCGAAGCTCATAACAGCAAACATTCCACGGCACCAAAACAGAGGGTGAAAAAAAAGTTAGCTAGGCTTATGACATTCATTTATATAAAATGCCTATTTCCTTTGTTGCACGCGGAAAAGGGAAATCGGGAGACGTCTGCACGCAGGCTATCCGTACGGGGACAAAATCTTTTCTTTAGAAAAAAACCTTTAAAGATGCCGTCCTCCCGTGATATCGGTCTGCCTCGAAGCTGGACGTTGAGAGAATCTGAATTTTGAATTCAGCTCTCAGATATTTTCGCTAACTGCAAAATCAATGCCGAAGCTCATAACAGCAGACATTTTACGGCACCAAAACAGAGAGTGAAAATAAGTTAGCTATGCTGATCATATTCGTTTATATAAAATGAATATTTCCTTTGCTCCACGCGGAAAAAGGAAATCGGAGACTTCCGCACGCAGGCTATCCGTACGGGGACAAAAACTTTTCTGACGAAAATATTCTTTAAAAGTGCCAACGTCCCGTATCTGCTTGCTTGGAAGCTGGACGTTTTAAGAACAAAAAAAAAAGAAATTTTATTATTTTTTTTTCCCTGTGACAAAATCGACAACTCGCGGCACGGCTCTAAACCCTGATTTTCGATCAAATTTTCCATTCTGGGACATTACGGCTCTCACTCATACGAAAACCAAGATGTAATATAAGCCAGGGAAACTGCTCTGGGACCGAAATCTGGATAAATATATCCAGCAATTTGACGAGATTTAAAACATGACCTGAAATGCCCGTATGTGGATGATCCAAGAAAGGAAATTAAGTTTTCCCGCGTCGTTAGCGGTACCCACATTAAGAAGTTGAAAACAGAAAGCTAAAAATAAGGCAGGTTGGCTTTGATTCATTGTGACTGGTCTTGCTCGGGCAACAAAAGAGCGGGAAAGTAATCAATGTTTATTTTGCGCAAACTTCGCACGTAGTTATCTCGTCAAGTACGACTCTAAAAACGCAACTTTCCATTTGTCTCCAACAAGTTTAGATACAGACACTGTCCTCACCATCTCGGAACATTTGAGACGTTTGCCTCAAGTGTCACCCAGACCTAATACCATCAGGCACTGCGAAAGATGGCTATAAATACATGAAAAATCATAACTGAAAAATGAATCTCGAAGCTCATAACAGCAGACATTTCACGGCACCAAAAAAGAGGGTGAAAATAAGTTAGTTATGCTTATCACATTGATTTATATAAAATGCCCTCAAGGGAAGAGTTGTGTCTCTGAGCTAACTACACCAAAGCTTTATCACCTCGGCGACCTTACCAGAGAATAAGCTATCACTTTTGTTTTCATATGAGATCAGGTAGTTCACCTTTTCATTTGACATCGAAACGAAAGTGATTGTGATGTAACCAACAATACTGAAACGCAAAACGAAAATCTGCTTTCTGATTGTGTGTGCTATCTAAAATTGTCTAAAGCCTGGGGCTGTCCTTGAGACAAAATTAAAACAAGTCTGTTTTGATAACCCAAAAACCTTTCAAAATCCTTGCATTAGTCGACCTCGCCAAGAACGACCTTTTTGTCCGTACGGTAGCCTACGTGCAGACGTCTTGTATTTTTTCTTGTTGCACGCGGAAAAGGGAAATCGGAGACGTGTGCACGGAGGCTATCCGTACGGGGAAAAACACCTTTTCTGAGGAAAAAACAAATTTTCAAAGGGGCCTTCGTACCGTCTCGGCCTGCCTAGAAGCTGGACGTTTTAAGAACAGAAAAAACTTTATGATATTTTTTCCTTTTACAAAATTGAGAACTCGCGTCGTGCCTCTATTACCTGATTTTCGATCAAATTTTC
>JAEMWC010000481.1:7500-45000 GCA_016490735.1 Pachyseris speciosa
ACATTCGCAACAAATAACAACTAACTCTTTTAAACGGTAAAAATAAATGGCTATTTTATTCCAGCAGAGGTTTCACGAAGCAGAAAATAAGCATAAGCTCCAGCAAAGCTTTAATTTTAGTTATGCCGAACGCGAGAGAAAAACAACACGCAACGACTAAAATAGTTTTTATCACTTGCATTTGTGTATATGTTTCCCTTTACCCTTCGACATAACGTCTCACTTGTTTGAGGAATACAAATGTTTTAATCAAATAAAATTCTTGCAACAAACTGCATTAGAAAGAAGTTAAAAGGAAATAAAAAGGCATTTTTTCTAAACTAAACTTAACATCACCTCATTGCTTTCAAAAAGAGCCGGAATTTTATTTTACCTCTGTACGTATTCAACCGATTTATATTAACAACGCTGTTTCAAAGTTTATAGCTTAAATATACAGATTCAACCAATGCTTTTGTAGCTAGAATTCGACAGTGAAAGAATCAAGAAGATCTTAACTCACCCATTCCAGCCAATTCAGCTTACAAGTTTATTTCTCGCTTTATACAGAGGTTATTTTCCTTGACTACCAACACCGCCTTGCACTGAATAAGCTTAATTATTTCCATTCCGTTTTTTTAAACGATATCCATGGCATGTAAAAGTTTTTTTTGCTAAAAAATGTACCCCTTTTATTAAACTATGACAAAATAACAAGGTTTGATTAATAAAATATATGACGCCGTTCTTTCCGTGAATAAGAAAACAACTAAACGCTTCGAGTTCGTGTACATCTTCGCTCCGCAGTTTCCCGCGCATCGTCCTTTTCACGCGCGTTTTCTTGTGGATAACCGGTTTGACTGGTTTATTCCGAATTTAATCAAGGGATAGTCAATCGAGGGAAAAATCTGTTTTGAGGACGGCCTTTTTATTTCCTGATTAGTATTCCAGAGATTAAGAAATTTAATCTTGAACAAGAGGCTACAAGTGTTGAAGTCTATTTCTTTACAGTGTATATCCGTAGACCCCTATCAGATCAACATATATCCCCTTAAAATTACAAAATTGCTTTACAGCTCAACCAATGAGAACAATAATAATAACACTTGTAAAAAGGTATTTATAAAAGAAGAAGAAAAAGAGAGACGGAAAAAAAAGAAAATAAAAAAACGAAAAAAGCCCAAGATAGGTACCATTAGTAGAATTCGAATCCGGGATATTAGTATCAGAGGCAGCAACAATGACCTCTGAACCACTGAGGTTCAGCATATAGATAATTAGGTAAAAATAGCATATTTGTTGCAAAAAAACTAAGCCACTTGTTTTCGCTTCGATGAATATTTCTGCTAAGTGTTTGAGAAAGAAAACGCTTATCAAACTATGTAGGATTTTTTCGCATAAACGTTAATGGAGTCTCGGTGAAATGTAGGAGAAAAACAATCTGTTTACAAATACGTCATTTGAAACATAAGAAAGAGATTAAGGTTTCTGCAGTCAGTTTCACGTCACTTAAGTAAAACTAAAATTGCTTATCATTCAAAAACTAATAACTAGTAATTGAGATATTGTGGAAAAATAGTAAATAAACTACCTGTCAAAGTCTCAGGGGTGTGTCATGTCCCGTACTTGGGTTATTTAACAAAATGTACCACTGCTCAAAATTAGTTTAGTATGGAGCGGCCACGGGGAAACGTGGCAGTCTAACATCTGGAGTTAAATTTGGTCATGTTAAAAGCTTTCTTCTCGCTGCTGAACTTGCAAACATTCGTATGGACACTTCTCTTAACATATAAGTTGTTCAGCCTTCAAAGACACAAGGTGAATCGACGTTTTCCGATACGTGACAACAGGTATCATTCATCGGTACGTGTCTGTTTCTTTGCAGTGTATATTCATAGACTGCTATCAACATATATCCCTTGAAAATTGCGTCACAGCCCAATCGTTTATAACCTACACTAATTATAACACTTGTAAAAACATATTTAAAAAAGAAGATTAAAAAAAAGGAACGAAAAAAAAAAAGAAAGAAAAAGAAAGAAAAGGTGCCGATCGCGAGAGTGGAGCTCGGAACATCTGCATCAGAAGCGGTAACAATGACCGATAGCCCACGGTCATTCAGCATAGGTAATTAGGTAAAATAGTTCACTTATTCCAAAATGACCATTATTAGTTAGCGCTTGCGCAGAAATGCCGGAAGTTAGCTTTGTGGATGAAACTCGACGACGACGACGACGACGACAACGACGACGAAGAAAAACGGAGCTCATTTTCAGACTCGGGCGTCGTTCCTAGCCGCCCGAGTAATTAACCCTTAGTCGGGGGACAGTTTAATCGGCTTTCCAGGAACGGGGGCCTGAACTGCATTAGAGGTAAGTTTATACCTTGCAGAGTTTTTAACCGGTTTGCTTGTATTATGCAACTGAAACTAAACTTCCTCATTACTTTAAAAAATAACCGGAATTTTATTTTATCTCTGTACGTATTCAACCTTCGCCTCAACAGAAAGGCATAAATTGAACGATAAGGGAAAACTCGTTTCTTCTTGAATTAAACTTAACAAAACGTCGATTTAGGAATTGAAAAAGTGTAAAATGCAAAGGAAAGAAATTGATTAAACGCAGTAAAATATGGTAAAGCTCGTAACTTAAAACTACGGTTATCACTGCAACAACGAACAACAACAACAACAAGTGCAAAAGTTGCACATGCAACACCACAGAGACGGAATGTCATGACAACAAAATACGAGCGTATACTTTCTTGTTCGATGAAATCGTGAAAACACCTCGCAGATCATACAAGAGAAACAAGGAATGACAACCTGAAATTGCGTTCACAGCGCCCAACTTGTACTAATATATAACTGGCGGTAAGCTAAGCTACAACTTGAAATTAAATTCGGATGTGTACTCAGTTGAGTATATTCGCCTTTTTCAGAAATTGCAACGATTTTATTCCTACCGCTTGTTTCTCCATCCACTTAACAACCATTCGTGGTTAGTATAAAATACCATTTATGCCATTTTTGCGCTTTCATTTTGATGAAAATTCTCGCTCGCTCCCATGGTTGCTTCAAAGTCGGCAGCGGTCCGTAATCGGGGTCCGAATGGGAAAATCCGAACCGCTGCTGCGCGTGCCACCAGCCAATCAGATTCAAGAATTTAGGATTCCGGACCGCTGAGATGCTTAAGAAAAAATAAAACACAATATTTGGTGGGTTTCACCACACAGTCTCTGACTGTACGGTCTATGACATGGCAATGACCTGGCCTATAAATTGAAACGAGACGGGATGTGACCTGTAGTTTTGATACAGACGTCACTGCTTTTCTTACGTAAATCATGTTGTTGTTATGCTAGCTAGTCCACATCTGCATAAGAAAGACAGCCGAGGTTCTATCGTTTGCAGTCAAAAACTGTAAAATGGGCTGTTGTAACTTGGCCGTTTGTTAGGATATTTCACCGGCGTTTGTGTATTTGAAAAATTATCAATTTGTTAAGGACACATGTTGTATTTGCATGTGTGTTCTCCGCCAGAGGATTTATTCAAGGAAAATGAATAAAAAGGCTGATAATAAAGTCTCGACTTTCCTTAAAAATGAAGGCAGCCTAAGGTTTTGAACAATACTAGCTCAGTGAATGGGGACAAATTTAAATTAAACAGCGCGCTTCCATCGTCGACCCAAGATATTCTCTTAAATTTAGTCCGGTGGATAATCACATTCTAATTCACTTCTGTCGATAATGCATGTATAGGCTGGGGTAAATAATTGTTTAGTACATCTTGACCTCACAAGCTGAATAGTTAGCGGACTAAAACATTACTTTATGTGTGACAATATACCGACAAGCGGTCGGAAATTGTAAAATCTCGCGCGCAGGCTGCTCGGAGGTGAATAGTACTTACTAATCACTTCCGAGTTAACCAATCAGAGCGCGCGAAAATCACTATTCACTTGTGTGGTATATATCAATGAGTATTTTTCTTTTATCTATCCAGTAACACACGGCTGTAAGAACGAGTCCACTCTATATTTCATCGACGAACATAATATTAAATGCATTGACCTGAAGAAATCCAATCACTCGTACGTTGATATGCAGACAGTAAAGTCTGGCCTTGTCCGAGCTGGTGCCATCGACATTGATTACCGAGAAAGGATGATATATTGGAGTGACAATGCCGTGTGGACCATAAACAGAATGAATATCGATACTCTGAAAACTGAGGTAATCAACTGCTGTTCATTGATGTTGTAGTCGTCGCTTTTTCTTTTCTTTTTGTTTTTTGTTTGTTTGTTTGTTTGTTTTTTTTGGGGGGGGGGTGTGGGGGAGTGTCAAATAAAGGGGTGAAATACTCGATATCGGAAACAGCATTAGTAGATATGTAGTATTACGAGTGGAAAAATCTTCACACAACAGTTGTTTAAAACTGCTATTCGAAAGCTTGGACAATATTTGAACATGATACCTTTCGTTGATTACTCCAGTTATCTACAGAGATATATGATTGAGCATTTGGCCTTTTTAAATCAATCAATTCCTTTTTTCGATAATAATAAGATTGATTAATTCTAACAGCTGTTTGTGATTGTCACTAAAATACGAGGAGAAGAAAAGATCTAGGAGAAGGGAACACCCATCGCAGTTAGCAAATACCACAAAACACTTTTCCTGACCAGATATATACGCTGACAAGCAAATAACAAACAAACAAACAGACAAAGAAACAAAGAAGGGAGGGTGCGCATACACATTCCCTCTTTCTATCTCCTCTTGGGTCAGATGACTGTCAAAGATTAATAATAATAATAATAATAATATTTTCCTTTCTTTTATAAATCAAGGTTACAATAAGAGAGGACTTGGGTCAAGTGAACGGATTGGCGGTTGAATGGACTAGTGGTCTGATTTACTGGACTGATTATCTCTACGAGAGAATTGAAGTTGCCAAGCTTAACGGGAGCTCAAGAAAAACATTGATCTCAGGAAACCTTTACAACCCATGGGGAATTGCCGTTGATCCAAATACAGGGTAGGCTATCATGTCACAGGAATTGAAAGGGAATTATTTGTAGTCTGTCTTAGTTTCATGCCTTGTGTACTTTACTTTAATTTTGGTGTACAGGGCGTGATAATGAACCACCCACATGAAGTATAGGTCAGGTCAACAAGAGACATTGCAAGTAAGAAGAAACTTAATTTGCCAATTTGCAATGTCAACCGTATATTCCGTTGCTCAGTCAAATAACGCCTTTAGCCCGTTTTGATTAGCAGTGGAACAACAGGAAATCGCAAGGCGACCAAATGTACAACTATATCACACCTATTCACAAATGCATTTTTTTCTGATTGGTTGTGATTACCATCTTAACTTAAAGGTTCATGTTCTGGGCTGACTGTGGTACCTATGGGAAAATTGAGCGAGCAGAATTAACAGGTGTAAATCGCAAGATTCTGTGGAGGTGGTATTACTTCGCCTGTCCTATGAGTCTCGCTGTTGAATCTCAGACTGAGCGTCTCTACTTGAAGCGGAGATACGCCTTGTATGAAATAGGCTTCAACGGGAATTATCGGCGATTTCTGCGCTATACAAGGGAAAACATCAAAGCAGTCGACATGGCGCTATATGAGGACAATTTGTACTGGGTGGATGGGAACAGCCGAAGTATATACTGGTTAAACAAGACTCAGCCAACAGACATACTCAGCTTTGGCCACCTTACTAATGGCATCCTCAAGGGTGCTGTTGTGTCAGACGTCTCAAGACAGCCAGTCAGTAAGTTGATTCACGTTATCGTAACCAACGAGGCGCGTAGCGCCGAGCTTGTTATAATATCCAGCAATCCCGGGTAGAACTTTTCTTATTAAGAACTCTTCAACGCATAATTGAGAATCTGAACAAACAAGCAAAACTGAAGGAACCCAGCGAAAGAGAAAACCGAAAAAAGGAAACATTTGGCCATCACATGACTAAACAAAAAGGGTACGAAAACCGGGTGTAGACAAAACCTGGGCCAGGGCCCATGGGCTACCCTGTGTACTACCCTATGGGCTACCCAGAATAATTATCAATTAAAAACTATATTTAAAAAATATTTGAAAATGACCAATTCTAATAAAATGAATGCATGTCAGTTATAGACGCCACGGGGCTGTTATCCTGCAGTTCAGTGTACAATGAAGCTGGACTCTCAAACCAAAAATAACCTCTTTCCAAGCATTATTTGATGTCCTCTGCTGTTTATATTCGATGAAAACCCTTTCTTTCCAAATCCTTCAACCAAGAAATCGGCGCCTTGTTCTTACACTCTGCACATATGTAACCATGTCGATATATCGTCGTTCACAACGCTATGAACATACCAGACATACATTAACTGTCAACGTCATTCTATTGAAATAACAGTAACCACAAGTCCTCAAAGAGGGCTTTTATTTGATTAAGATCTCATTTTGCAATGAAACGCTAGATTGCTAATTTTGGCTTCAGCCGTTCAGGGTGCCCAACCAAAATAGAGTTTGTAATTGATAATGTAAACATCAGGAGCTAGAAAAACACTTGTAAACAATGCGCGATCTTTCAATATCGTAAAAAGGAATGCAACGAACATAACAGGGAAGCACAGTCAAGTGTTTCGACGACTAAAGTAATTTGGACGACACGATATACACACATTGTCAAAGATTTCTCGGTCAGTAAAGTTTTCAGAAGTAAACATCTCCACAAAAAGTTAGTTGTAACTAAGTTTGGTCATTAGGTCAAACGATAGAATGTTACGCTAGTAATTGCAGTTATTTTTTATAGTATTTTTCAATATAATATTTGTTCTTATAATTATTAGGGTAGCCCATAGGGTAGCCCATAGGGTAGCCCACAGGCTAGCCCATGGTCCCTGGCCCAGGTTTTCTTTACACCCGCGAAAACCTGTAAAAAAAACTGAAAAAAAAAAAAAAAACTGTACGAGAACAACGTGGAAGCTTTGCTGTAGGGCAAGTGCTGATTATATTTGCTTTCAATGGGTGTAAATGGCAGTGCTTTCGTAAAAAAAAGTTCAACCCTGATTGCTCAGAGCGGGTGGAACGGTTTTCACGTAGATTTACGAGCCGAATAATCCATCATGACGAATTTCATCAAAATGAAGACACAATTTTAGTTTATTTCAATGAAGGACTACAACATTGCCCCACCAGAAAACAAGAATACGGAAACAAGATATATGAGGGATAAGCAAGACAAATGTCCAGGTTATGCTTCAAGAAATGGCTTCCTGAAATTTGTGTGTTGCTTGGCACAAAAACTGGAACCGCGGCCGAACAGAACAACAAAAACAACGAGAAGAGCGATTTTTCTCTTTTTCACAAAACATCTCCTGTATTTCTAAGGATTGAAAGTTTGAAGCTGGTGATTGATACGTTGCATCGACTGTAGGTAAAAGAACATTATTTTTCAACTTGTGTTAATTCTTAGTTTTTAAAATTTTTTAAATGTCGATCGTTCGATAGATTTTTAATAGTGAATGCTTGCTGTAAACTTTGCTGAAATAGTGGTTGCTCACATTGTTTTGAAAAGACTGACCTATGATTTACAAACTTGTGACGTCGATGCTTGTTGTTAAAACATTTCTTCCATTTCTTTTAGTAAAGTTAATGCGGTATTTCAGTACATGAAAGTGTGTTTTCTTTTAAGCTGAGCATCAACAGCTCGGAAAATTTTCTCAGCGCTGCAAGAAAATTTTGTAAACACTATGCCAGCACTGGTCTTTGTCGTTAATTTCGCTGCGAGACGATTAGTAATAGTAATTGGACCGAGTGGAGTACAATTCAGGGAGTAATCGCGCAAGTAATTTCAAAATCAGACGAGCGCGAAGCGCGAGGCTGATTGGAAAATACGAGCGCGATTACTCCCTGAATTGTACGACACGAGGTCCAATTACTAATTAATCGTATCTATAACAAATTTCGAGGTCCAATTACTAATTAATCGTATCTATAACAAATTTCGGAATTAAAAATTTCTTTTGGGAAGGTCTTTTGAGCGAAAACGTCTTTAGCGCTTTCCATATGTTTTGAAAACTGCAGGAAACGTTTGCAAAGGAAGCCATTAAAGCGCGCGTAATTGACGTGAAAATCACGTGGGTATCCAATTACAGGTGTCCAATTACAAAAAGTTCAAATTGGATACCTGTAATTGGACACCCACGTGATCGCGCGCCGATTACGTGACAAATAGGCGCGCGGAGAACCAATCACGATCGAGAATTTTGTTATAGATACGATTAATGTTTTAATGGCCGCTGGTTTCGAGGGAAAATTTTATTCAGCTTTCTGAAGTTTATTTTATTGATTTCATTTGATTTTATTAGATTTGATTTGCTGACGCGTTCATTGACCATATAAGGTACAGCAGGTATATTTAACAATTAGATTATGAGCTCGAGATTTCTATCGCTTGAGCTGATGAGGGCGCAGCCCGAATCAACTATCACGCATAAAAATCGAGAGTGAATAATCTAATTGTTTTAGTATAAATCTACTAGTCGTTCAAAACTAAACACGTAAATAGTCTAAATCTAGACACTTCAAAACCGCGAAGAAGCGGCCGCCATTTTGTTGACAACCGCGACTCATTAGGTGCGGTTACACTAGACCTCTTACCCATGGGGAGCCTTGGGGTTATGGCTTGGGTTGGGTTTACCTTGGGTTATGATCGACTCGCCGTTTGCGGTTACACGCTTGTAAATTACCCAAGGGCAAGATAAACGTTGATCTGTTTTGACGGGAAACTTCCTTGTAAACATGGAAGATCTGAACTATGAATTTTACTTTTGCTTGATTTCGGTAATTGTCACGGCTCTTCGACACTCGACATCGTTTCGCTTTTTTCGTTGAAGACCTGATTGATTTTTCTTTTGATTTGGTTGTTTGATTTTAGTGTTGTAGTCTTCTCCTGGTTCCGTATCGCTAATAGGATCAGCAGTTGTTGCTACACAATCGCCTTTCTCGCCACCCACTTCTTCATCGCCTTTTCTCTTTTGTGAAGCCACGTTGGTTTCCTCCACAAATTTAGGGTTGGCTTTGTCTGAGCTGACCATGAATTCATCGATGTCATCGTAAAATTCGCAGGACTTGCGGTCTCGTCCGGTCCAATTGTTGTTGCCTCTATACAATACAATACAATATTCTTTATTTAACGAAGGTGACGTAATTAACCCAATGAGTTATCTAACTTACGGCCTTCACAACGGTACAAAATACACATATAGAACAATACCTAATGAGCAATATCTAGTTACTACAAGAGAAAACTAAAACGAGTCAAATGTATCGTTTAACATAGATATAAGGTGATATACGCTAATTACCATCTAATACAGTTGCAATAAAGAGAAAAACGACACTCATGACACATTAATTGTTCAAGATGAAGAACATTACTAGCAAACTTAATGAATAATATAAGGAGTTTATGCCTAAAATTATTTAATCTAGATGAAAGAGTAATAGGAGAAGGAGATGCACATGCTATTTGCTTAAGATCAGTGTCAAGGCAATTGAAAAGGGTGGCAGCAGAGTAAGCAAATGTGCGCTTACCAGAATTAGATCACGGGCAGGGAACTTGAAGATTAAAAGCGCAAGCTCTTGTGCGCAAACCAGCTGAACGAACCGAAGACAAGAAATTGAATTTACGTTTAAGACAAAGAGGAGCATTAGGATTGTTAAGGATAGTGAATAAGAGTACAAGTTTTCTTAGTTTTATAAGGTCTCTGACACTTTTATTTATATTTATCGAATATACCTCTCCGTTTTTCCTTAATCTGTACTAAAGTTTTCGATGTATCGATTCTGGCTTCCCTGCACTAATGAATAAATTCATCCGTGATGCTTTGACCAGCTTCAGCGCTTGCTTTAGCTGGCTTTTCGCTTCAGTTGATTCACTTGGTAAAGACCCGCTACTGCTGGTGCTTTCGGCTTGGCTACAAGTACGGCCAGACGACACAAACTGCAAATGGCCTCCTGCAGGAAAACAGGGAAACTGCTAATACTGATTTGCATTTGGCGTTTCTTGCACACGATAAAAAAATAAATTATTGCGCGAAATCCAGCCATGTTGTTTGCACATATCATCACAGCACTGGCGTGGTTTCCTTGCGTTTGGCAATCTTGTGATTGGTTGAGCCGCTTTGGGGCCGTAAGACTTACATCTGGAACTGTCATGGGCAATTCTTTTGTTCTTTTTGACGTATCCATCGAAATTTCCCGGAGGCAGTCACACTTTGGGCAGATCGGTTACACACAACAAATTGCTTCCCCGTGGGAAAAAGCCATTTACCCAAGGGCAAAATGGCTAGTGTAACCGCAGCTATTATCTATCACAGAATAAATAGCGAGTAGCGTAGCCAATCAGAGAGCGGCATTAGTAATAGAACGCTAGTAGATTAATACTAAGAGCTGATAGCCTGTATTCGAATAGCCAGTGAAAATGCTGGAAATCTGATATCAGTAGTTCAGTTTCTAATAATAACTGATATTCCCACATGTCATTTGCTTAAGGTTGTTTTGAAATTGGCCACCACATGGGGAGGTTTTCCTTGTTCCACTATTCCTAACTCAATCTCAGACGAAAGTCATTAAAAGAGCAATATCGCAGCATGACATACTACGCAATTCAAGCCAGGCTATCGCACGGGCAACGTTTCCTTGTCACAAGTGTTCTAATCTGGTAAATAAACAGCATTGATGACTTCTGTGCGATAAAAGTGGAATTTCTAATGTGAGAATCTTACATTAGAAATTCCACTTTTATTGCACAAAAGTCATTAAGCCATTAATGCTGTTTATTTACCTTTGCAAAAGAATTTAAACCAGGGGAATACGTCTTTCCAAGTCAAAAAATGAAATTGATTTCAAAATGCACGGTCAGCTTGGAAAAACACAGGGTACCATAGAAGTCATGACTTTTTCCTTTTTAAGGTCGCGCAGGACACTTGTATATGAACAAATTCATAAACCAAAATTTTGGAGTAGGCATTTTTTTTTTCAAGCTTCAAATTTCAGAATTTTAAGGGCTGATTCCGCTGAAAATTGACAGGGATCTTAGTGGGAATCACATCATAATTGTCGTTTCATAGACAGATCGCGATTTACTATGATATTTAAGGCTACTAAAGTTAGAACTGGTAAAATCGATGTTTGTATCCGAGTTTTCGGATTGAGAAGCGCTGTAAAGTAAATAGTTTTATTACTTAGTGATTAAGTATGACCTCTTTTGTGATGAAACAGAAGCAGGTGTCTCAGTTTCAACACTCGTTGAACGTTATTGGCTTCCAATAGAGCAAAACTGTGAAACTTAGCCTTAGAAGCGTTTGATCTTCTTTGTGAATTTAGCTTTTGAAATTTTGCTTCTGTCACATCACAAGATAGCATGCTAAGCTTATGTCCCTGATGTATCAGTTCCTGAAGTTCTATATCCATGATGAAAACTTGGACACAAAACCCCAGTATTTTCCGTCTTTTATAGTCCGGCCGGGGCTTGATGAAATTAACCAAAAATTTATGACCGGACAAATATTTTTATTCACTAAGCTCCCGTATGCGATAGCGCGCGGCAACAATATTTTGTTGTTGCTGTGGTTGTTTTTCTTGGAGGTAACTTCCTGCCACAAAGCACCTGTATGCCATTCTCCCATCCAACAGAGGCTTGGCTTCAACTGATAATTGCGTTCAGTTCAGTAACCCTCGAGTACACCAAAGTTAACTTTTATTAACCTGCCTACAATCGTTCTTGAACTTGTTCTTTTCTTCAAGGCTGCCTGAAAGGAGAGTCGAAAGAAAAGCTAAGAGAAACTCTTTATTAAAGCATCTTCTTATTCTAATACCACGAGTCTTCGTTCCTTACAGCGCACACTTGAAGAAACCAACGACTATAGAAAGATCCGTTAAGTATTGGATTTTGTTTGACATGAAATAAACAGAAACCCAACGAAGCGCTGAACTATAGATGAGCATGCACGGTTATACCGGAGTCTCATATCAGGTCTTTCCAGAGTTAAGAGTTTCAGGACTATAGTTCAAGGAGAGCAAAGTCACTCACAATTTTATTTTTTTTATAAAGCCACACCTGCGAACAGATCATCCTGCAGCATAAACAATGGTGGTTGCAGCCATCTCTGCTTATTGGCCCCTTATGGAAGATTTAAGTGCGCATGCCCCAATGGAGTAGCACTAAAAGCTGACATGAAGAATTGCAGTAACGGTAAACTTCCCGTGCTTTGTTTTATTTTTATTCTATTTTTAAAATTATTTCAATGTAAACAATAATCTTAGATCTGGCGTCAAATGCCGCATTGTTTCATGTGCAAACCGTATGGTGGATAAGAAATTTCCATTTACTGTCACTCTGTCAACCTATGGAATACTGTTCTATATCTGAATTACTAACCATTAAATTTCTGGGTTTTACACGATTTCAATCGGCATTTTGTTTATAGTTTCAAGGCTGTATGTCAGATAGTCTCCTGCGCAGCCGTTCGTTGTGTCGTCATTCAACTCTCCTCCCCACGGTACCCCTCCCCACAACGGGTGGAGTGTTGCGTGACGACACAAAGAGTGGCTGCACAGGAGACTACGTGACAGAACAATACATTGCATGATTTTCTCTCTTCATAATCTGGTTGTCGGTTTAATAGTTAGTTTTCTTTTCTTTCTATGTTTCTTTTACTTTCTATTTTCAAAGTTTTCTCTTCAGCTGTTGATACTCTCGTTTCCCTCTTTTTTCAGCGACACGCACCAGACCGCCACCACTAGCTGTTCCAGGTAAAGGAATTCAAGTGTTGGTAAACTAAAACTTAAAATGAGAGCACCGCACAGGTACTCTTTTAATATGTTCTACGTATTTACCAGTGATATAAACTGTCAACTAATTTTTCATACTGAAATATTGGCTTACTCTACAACTACAGCGGAATTATGAGAACTATGTGTTCTCAAAAGGCAAAACAAAAATTACGGTATTTTCAGTTTACTTTTATTTTCACGTTGATACTAATGTGAAAGTTTCACAATACAATCCTAAAGCAAAATTAGAAATACTGATTGCATGATCTGGTTTGTTTGTTTGTCCTCAAAGGGACACGAACACTAATATGTGGGGTACTGATTTTTGTCACATCAAGCCACATCCCACAAGCTTTACATTTTCATTGCGTGTTTTATTGATGTGGGCTCTTCAACCTGTATGTTCTCTAAGCTATGCTGATGAAGCCTGACAAGGCTTATATTTGGTCATACCATGGTCATGTGGCCTTAGTGCTCAGTGAGAGGCTTTCAGCTTACCTAGACTAGAAGGTATTCTTGTCACTCCAAGCCACATCCCACAAGCTTCTCATTTTCACGAATCCATACCATGTCTTGTAATTTTCTGAAAATTATTTTCGCTGTAATTTTCTTCTGACCACTACTGTATGGAGCCAAAAATTGCTCTAACTATTTTTCTATTCCTTCGATTCTTAATTTAATCCATGTATGCAAACATACCAGTTTTTCTCTATTGATGGAAACCAAGAATTCAAACCATCGCGTTTAACGTACTTATCATGTCTCGAACTTAACGATTACACTTGTCAAGGGAAAGCTAAACGAATGAATCAATTAACCTCGTCACCGTTCTAATTTGGTGGTTATCCTGTGGTTGTACTCTACTAACGCAGTAAGAAAGGCGAGCGTTCGTCACTGACTCTGACTTTAAACTTTTCTTGTGTCAAGTGATGAACGAACTAAATAATGTATTTTTTCAATAGATACTACACGTAGTACATTTTATTATTTGCCCGTTTTACGTTTGGATATATTGTGGCACTGTGGATCGTGTAAATGGTAAGCACCCCTGATTAGCTGCAAGCCGCTTACCGAAAATGCCGTTTTACCAGGGAGCATGATATTGGCTTCTCAGTGGTCATGGTCGTCTGGCAAGAAGTGAATTCAGCTGTATTGGAATAACACCACAATCGTTATCTCACTATGGCATTATTATAAACTTGCACTGACCGCTATCGTTTACAAACTTATTCCTAACATGCCCAGTAACTGAATTCAATTGATCATATGCCAAATATTCCTTTCAGATGTTAAGGTTCGTCTAAGAGGATCAAATTCGTCACTCGAGGGCCGTGTTGAGGTGTATCATCAAGGTCAATGGGGTACAATTTGCAACGACCAGTGGGGCTCCGAAGAAGCTACAGTACTGTGCAAGATGCTCAACTATTCTGCGGCCGTAAAGAGTGTCAAATACGCTTATAGATACTATGGAAGGGTGCCCAGTTCCTTTATCATTTGGATGGATAATGTGAAGTGTCGTGGCGACGAGCAAAGCATTGCTACTTGCAGGCACAATGGATGGAAAGTTCATGACTGTAACCATTACGAGGACGTAGGGATTATATGCAGAAACGATTCTATCCCACCAAACCAAGGTAAATTGAGATTTTAAACAGCAAGACTAAACGTTAAGCAGCTCACGGTGAAATGGCCTTAATAGCGTTGCCACGGATGGCATCTTCTGGAATTTATCTGCGGGTTACGATTTTTGCTTCCGACTGTCCTATACGATTAGATTACGCAACACTACAACAAGAATCGCGTTGTATAAATAAGACCTGCGACATCTTCACGACAAACGTACACAGAAGTTGCATACGACAGTCGTAAGCAAAATCGTAACATCTAAATCGGCATTAAGGTTCCAGGTCGCTTATGATCCAAAGAAATTATAAATGCTGGATGACCGTTGCTTACTGTACACTGAACTTCCCTTAATTTACACAGGTCCAACCCTAGCACCAGGACCTCCTCCAGGTAAATGTATTTTCAGCTTCACTCAGTTTAACTTTACACAGCCGCTACGTTACACCCTGCTTACGCCTTATCGTTATTAATTTAACTTTGTAATAACTTGTGAACACTTGACTTGTGAAAGCTTTAATGGCTAGTCTGACAACTGTTGTTTCGTCGCTCCCAAGCGATTCTTTGGGGACCTTTCTGATATTTGGCAAACTCGTTGAGCATCTCGCTCAAAGTCCCGTTCGCAATCAATTCAGCGCAAGCAATCTCGCCTTTGTTTCGATTTTTTTAGAATTAAAGGTTCGCCTGCAGTCCGGAGTGACGATAAATCAAGGACGGGTGGAACTGTTGCTAAACGGAACTTGGGGAACGATATGCGATGATCACTGGGGTATTCAGGAGGCAAATGTCATCTGCCGCATGTTGGGTTTCGCCGAAGGGGCTTGGAGTACACAATGCTGTGGCTGGCATTATCGCTACCCAAGACCAAACAAAATTTGGCTGGACGATGTACACTGCGTCGGTGATGAACGAAGCATAGCCGAATGTCGTCATGGCGGTTGGGGTAATCACAACTGTGATTACTCTGAAGATGTGGGAGTAGTGTGCAAGTACACACCCAAAATTCCAGGTAGACGATTTAGAGTAGATCACAGTAAAACATTATGATAATATTGTTTACCAGAAAATACTAAATTACTAAGTTTCCTTTCTATTATTTTTTGTAACATGTTGTATTAACAATAATAATTGTCTTAATAAAGGATACTTGTATGAAAGTCTCTCTCCAGGTGCAATTTCGTTTGGAGTATTTTCTAGAAAATGTTGAAAAAATGCATAAAAATTCCTTAGATTAATGCAGATAGCAGTCACTCTAGTTTGTTCCTTTTTTTGTTCCTTTTTTAAAAGGAAGAAAGAAACCGCTTTCAGCCCGATGCAGTTCTCTTCCAGAACGGTTATATTCACTCGTTTATGTAATGTTTAATAAATGAGCAGGAGTATTTTAGGACTTGATAAAACACGAATTGCGAATTTATTGAACGGCTTAAAAAGCTTTACTGTACATCTATCCATTCTTACACTAAAATTTACATTTTGGGTTATTTTGGTCTAGAAAATCGGATGTAAAATGTAGCCGTGTCTTTATCAGATATAAAGACACTCATTTAAAATTAATTTCTTTTGTATTTCTTTCATGAATTATTAATGAGATTTTTAAAATAAAGCCATTAATTTAAGCGCGTAAGATCCCAGTACTTTTTCTTTTGTAACCAGAGCGCCATTTCGTTAAAGCAATTAACAATCGCTAAGGTCCATAGACATTTACTGAAATCGACAGAGAGCTATCAGTTTTGCTTTATAGCATTCAATAGTAATTTGAAATACCAACTGAGAGAAAACTTGTCGTTTCGCAGATCAGAAAGTGAGACTGGCTGACGGATTTAGAGACGGAGAAGGAAGAGTGGAGATATTCCGTGGTGGCCAGTGGGGAACTGTCTGTGATTACTTTTGGGATGTAATGGATGCGGAAGTAGTATGCCGTCAAATGGGGTATTCTAAGGCTATCGGTGCTCCCAAATGGGCATTTTTTGGCCCAGGAAACGGTTTAACGTGGCTTGTAAACTGCTTGGGTAATGAAAGTTCCATTGAGGATTGCCGGTACTGGAAAAATTACGGCTGGTACTGGTGCTTTCATTATGAAGATGCATCCGTCATCTGCTCAAATATAAGCGTAACGTTAGGTACGTATGAAAAGAGGTATTGCTAACCACTGTGTCACTGATGCATTTCAAGAGAGCTTCTCCGCGAGCGTTGCTTTAGGTTGTCCTCGGAGTCCATCACAGCTGTCAATTTCTTCCTGGTGTTTCTTGGAATGTTTAAATCTTGTAACGAGAGACTGCTTCACAGAGTTGTTGTTGTTTTAACGTTTAAGTTCTCAATCTTTTGAGTTCATAGCTTCCTTATGTGCTATGTTTTTTTAGAAAAACTATGGGTATCTTTATCTTGATGTCTATTAGGGTATTTTTATTTCCTCCCAGCTCAATCAGAAAACGCCAAAGTCGTCATATTTTTTTAGGTCTTTGGGGTTTTCACAATGCTAATCGATTTTTTGGTGTGGAGATTTGCTCTCGTCATGCAGATAGAACATCGTCGGCCTCGTTTCTGCTTCGATTTAGTCGTTTCGTTTGCCAAGGTTGCTTTGTTCACGTTTTCCTTGGGTGGGGATTTACACGCTCCCTTAAAAAAACCCAGTGGTGTTTACTATAGTTCTTTATTAGTTTTGCACAACGTCAAATCTTGGGAAACTGGAAAGTTATGAAATCGCACCAATAAAGATGATGATGATGATGATGATGATGATGATGATGATGATGATGATGATTATTATTATTATTATTACGAAAAAAAAAAGTCCAAAAGCAAAGCTATTGGCAACCAAAACGCGATGTTTTTATCTACTGTTATTTTATCTTTTATGTCTTTACTCTTTTATCATCGCAGATTCAGCGAATTTCTTGCTCACTTGTGAAGGGGGTCGAAAGCTTTGCTACGTGATCCAATTTCAGCCTGGCAACTTCTCACAGCCTAAGATAATACCACTCAAATTTGAAGTCTCTAGCAAATGTAGCCTCTGGCAAACAGCGATGTCTTACAATCCAATTGAGAATACAATCTATTGGTCTGATGGGTGCAGTGGCATTTTTAGAGGTCTTCTGAACGGCAGTGCACACCAAGCTGTGATAACAAACGTGAATAGGGTTACAGATATCGAGATAGACATTGCTGGGAGGAATATCTACTTTACTGACCAAGATAGCAACACAATAAGAGTTGCAACACTTGACGGTTCTTATCAAGCAGTTGTTGTTGAAGTTCAGACTCCTCAGGGGATTACCTTGGACAGCATTTCCGGGTGAGAATATTCTTTATAATTAGTGCATAAGTAATGTTGTTGTTGTTGTTGTTGTTGTTGTTCTAATGAGAAGAAGTGTTTAACACAGTTTCGTTAGAAACTAACCCCCTTAGACTTATGATATTTGGATTCGAGAATCAGCTCTTTTGTCCCAGAATCCATTGCATTGCCAGTGTATGTCCAACCTTGTTGGGGTTGTTGGGATCGTTGGAACACTATCACCAACAATTGTGGACGGAATAAGCTTCGTTATTGCGTTTCCACAGTGCCATTAATAATGCTTTCACTTCTACGGATGGGTGTTTGCGTTTCAATGTGTTCTTGTTTCAGTATGAGTGTGGTAAGTGACAATGGGTCTTTAAATGCGATCACAATTGCCAATAAACACCGTTGTGTAAAACAGAATAGTGTAGACATACGATGTTGTCCTTTGTCCTAAATAGGGTCTTAAAGAATCTATACAGGGTAGGTATATAAGGTTATTTTTGTCCTAAACAGGGTCAGGGTTTCAAACCTCCAGCCGCACGCTTATACTAGAATGTGGGCCAAGTACTCCTCCCCCCCCCCCCCCCCCCCTCCGGATTTAACAGCAACAACAACTAAAACCAAGAGTACGTACTCAATGGAATCCATCTTTCACGTTCAATAATCAACACCAACAAGAAGTCTTTACTGTCCTCGTCACTAGCCTATCTATTTAATTTGCCTCGTTTTTTGCAGGTTTATTTACTTTTCATCACTTGGCAACAGTCCACGAATATCACGAGTAGACATGGATGGCAGTAACGAAATTACTCTTGCAAATTTAACAAACATCGGATCGACTATTGTTGACTTGATTCTAGATAAACCTGGCAACCGACTGTTCTTTTCCGATCAATCAAATAATGTCATACGATATATTGACTTGGGCAGTCTGGAGATCCTCACTCTGCTCTCTGGAAACCTTCACCGCCCAACAAGTCTGACAATATTAAACAGTACCATGTACTGGACCGGTTGGGGCAATGGAAAATTAACTGGAGCCATCTTCAAAGCTGAAATAAATAATGCCAGCACAGCAGAAATGATAGCCGACGGCTTTTCTTATCCTAAAGGGATGTACTTTCACAGCCACTTCCGTCCTCAAATGCCAGGTAATCTCTTCTGTATTTAACCATTATTACCATGCACCTCTTCAGAAGTTGTGAATTTGAATACTCGTGTGACCGGATAATTTTCGCCATTATGTGATGAAGGCGCAATGTTTAAAAAAGGTTGCTGCATCTGTTTGATGATATAGCCACTGAAGTATGTAAACATGTCTAGCATATGAAGGTATGGACGAGGTGGTTTTAGCCTTGAAACAGGTTCGATGTTAAAGTACGTGTCGTATATCCCTGGGACCATGCACGCTGTCTCTGTCTGCTCTGGTGTGTGATTCTTTTGGACACACCTGAACTACATCCTTGGAGAAAGTCCTTTCAACAATAAAGTGCAGCATGAATCTCAGGGATAAACGCTTTTAAAAAACGGATCGTGTTTTAGAAGAAAGGAAAGCACTGTCCATTTGCAGTGACCTGAAATGGTGTCATACGTGTTTTGATGGTAACTTATAATTTTCCTTTACATATTATTAACACTAATTGAAGTAAAAGAAACCTTATATGTTTCTTAGAAATGAAAATATGAAGCCCTGTCAAGTTACGTGTTAGGTGCGAATTATAGCCTCCTCTTATCATTCTATGTTTATTCTTACTAACCGGGTTAATGGAGTATCGTGGACACCGTAAAGAGATTTGAAGAGGCTAGCACCTGTTTTTTGGCTATTGAAATCAAACTTTCCTATAGAAGACAAGCTTTGATCTCCTTAAGACTACAACACCTTTTCGATGTATGGTCAAAGTTTATTTTTCACAGCAACAGCTGTTACCATAGCTACGGGTAAAGCATGACCACTCATTTTGGGTTATTTTGAAATCAAGTCAGGCACCTCATAGCGAAACTTAAAGAGCGTAAACTACTCAATCAGCACAATTTGTAGGCCATAATCTGTATAGGCTTTTTCACTGAAGGAAATTGCAAATAAACGTTTAAAGGCCGGTTTCGTTCATTCCCGCATTTTATCTATAAAGTTATACTTTAAACTCTTTTCTCTGTTCAAGGAATTATCATGGTAGGAAAAACATTTTCTTTTTACATTGAGCCTCGTACTATGGTGTCTCGTGTAAATTACAAGCTTTGTGACCTGTCCGAGCTTTCGATTTAGCCATTTTTCAAAATTAAATATCTTTACGGCCACCAGTAGGAGGCACAATGTAAAGTTAAAATGTTTTGCTACCATGGTAATTCCTTGAACAGAAAAAAAGTATGAATTAAAGTTCAATACTCCCTTGTAAATTTTGACGAAAGATTCGAGAATTGACGAAATCAACTCTTACCGATTTTTTTTTTAACTCAGCCTATAAATTTTTGGAATTGAATAGTTTCTATTCTTAAATTTTGATAATAATAATAATAATAATAATAGTAATATTCAACTTTATTTAAAGAGGGTATACACATAACAGCTTACGCTGATAAACCAGTGGCCCTCAAAAGCTTAAGTTAGTCTAACAAGATTTTGAGATAACTGACCTTTTTCATAATGAACGACCGCACTTTATCGTCGCCATAGTCACAGCTGCTTCTTGGAAACTAATGAGAAAATAAACTTTGGCCATACATGGGAAATATGTTTTAGTTTGAAGGAAATTATTTCCGAAAAAAAACACAACACTGCTGCGACCCTCCTTAACAACTGGTGAATCAAGCGTTTGCCCCACCCCAGAGCTGTATATTCCCGGATAGTTACAAAGACTCATTTTTTTTCCCGAATGTCACTATTATTGGCCTCCAACTCTTTATTTTTATCTCACCACAGTGCAATCCCGCTGTCAGAATAAAGGTGGATGTTCTCAGATTTGTGTCTTGATCCCCTCTGGCCGAAGGTGCATATGCAAGTCTGGAATGAGTATTGCAGAAGACCAGAAAACTTGTACGTTGCCAAATATCCGGTGACTGGAAAATCAAATTTGCTCACATTCGTTTGCAGGACTGTAACTGTATTTGGCGGGCATACAACTGATATAATATATATTTTTCTCATGTTGTACACTGTAACAACAGTTCGGCAGGTAGTCTCTTGGCAATCTACTACGACATTGCTTTAGGTGAAAAAAGCAAAGGTGTAATCTCTCACTGGAATTACTATAAACAGAAATTTAAGTGCCCGGCAGTCATTAAGAAAGACTCGGCTACGAGTCACCACCACCACCACCACCATCATCATCATCATCATCATCATCGTCATCGTCATCGTCATCGTCATCGTCATCGTCATCGTCATCGTCATCGTCATCGTCATCGTCATCGTCATCGTCATCGTCATCGTCATCATGATTATCAACATTAAAAGCTTCTTTATCCTCGTCTCTGTCAGACACCAAAGATTATAGAAACCATAACACGCGCTTTACTTGAAATTTAAACACTTTTGATTGGATGTCCAAATTTGATCTCTCTTGTTCAAGCTGGCAAGGAAAAAGTTAATATCTTCTGAACCAGCAAATGTCGGGTCATAGGTTCGACTCCCATTGGAAGCGGAAAGTGGATGTTTTGTTTGTCTGAGTTTCCCTGTTTCACTTACAGAAACATCGGTTGGGAAATAATTAGTATACACACAAACAGTCTTTTACGCCCTTGTTAATGATTTGATTCCCTCCTTTCTGCAGGTGTTGTTGGCGATGCCATATTTGTTGCTGACGCTTATAATAAAGCAATCTACATGTCTTCGCTTAGTTTTCCCAATGCAACGATCGTAGCGCTTTCGCTTCAAAATGTTTCGAGGCCATACGGAATTGACTTTAACCCTCTTGATAGTCGCATCTACTGGACGGATCGGGCTACTGGTGTCGTTGCACGGTCGTCAGTCGATGGTAACAGAGAAGACATTCAGTCTAAAGTTGTTGATCCCAGGGGAATTGCTTTGGACCTCGTGGCAGAAAACGTGTACTGGATAAGCAGCTCTGGTAATACTATAGAGGTTTCAAAGTTCAATGGGGATTTCCGGAAAGTGCTGGTTGCTAATTTGATTTCAGCGGCAAGTGACATTGTTCTTGATACAGGCAGAGGGTATGTTAAACAATTTCTGTTGTGCTTATGCTACCAACCGCTAGAGGTAATGCAAATGCGCTTCAATGAATTTTCAACTGGATACTATGAGCAGTCCTGTGCCCAAGCAAGTTCATATTCTCGAACACTAAATTTAAGAATGCCGGAGATGGCGTAGTATTCTTAGCTTTCTAATGCCATAATTTTCGCTTTTATCGCATACTTTGAAGCGTATATTTCCGTCCTTTGTAAAATGTGCTTACGTTCTAATGCCATGCATGGTATATAAGACGGCAGAGCGAATTGCTTTGACGCCGAAGGGCTAAAGCGAGACGTCAGCGCTCGAATTTCTTGACGATAGCTAGTTTAATTACTGTTACCAACTCTCTTGATAAAAGGAATTCAAATTCCTTTTCACATATCCTCACCGACGCAGCACAGCAGTTTCTTTGAAACTGACCCACTTAGACTTATGATATTTGGATCGAGAATCAGTCTTTTGTCCGAGACTCCACTGCGTGCCAATGTATGTCCAACCTTGTTGGGTTTGTTGTTATCGTTGGAACACTATCACCAATAATTTTGGACGAAACAATGTTCGGTATTGCGTTTGCACACTGCTATTAATAATTGTTAGCTGAATACCAAAAACGGAAAATTAGGTTTTGCATATGTACGGTATATTGTGCGTGAGGAAGGCTTTCATTCGAATTTCAGGTACATGTATTGGTTGGATGGCTTTAATATTCAACGTGCAGAACTGGATGGAGACAATCGAGAACGTATTGCTTCATTGAGCATGTATAATCGATATGGCGGGCGCGGTCTTGCACTGGATGTTGACATGAATAGAATATATTTTACGACCCATAACTGGTACAGAAAGACTGTGTCGTATATTAACTTGAACAGTTCGAAACGCTCAGTAGAGACACTGGTTAGTTCTTGGTGGTATTATGGCTACTACACCGGAGTAGCTGTTGATGACAGTCATGTGTATTTTGGTCTGGTGCACTGGGGCGAAGGGAAAGTGTACAGAAAAAATAAGAGACAAAGAAACGGATCTCTTGAACTTGTACTGTCAGGCTTCAGATACCCCACAGGAATTGTAATTCATAAAGGCAATGCTACAGAAAAACGTGAGTACTGTTAGCAACTTCTAAAATGCCTATAAACTGTAGATATGTCACCTTTCTAATGAGGGCTTTACATCTGAGCAGCTTTTTTACCATTTAAAAATACTGTGAAACGTTTCGGTGGCAAATTTATTCGTAGATAGACTGAAGTCAAGATTGCGGTTGTAACTATAACAATAGCAGCGTATAGTTTTGATCTAGCCCATTACCTATATACTGCAGATCGTTAGGAGACACTTACTGGGCATTACGTTTATATGGTTATTAACCTGTCCTCACTGCGTGAAGAATGACACTGCTACCAATTTGATACGCTATTATTATGATTATTATGATTATGATTATGATTATGATTATGATTATTATTATTTTGCAGTTTTGTATTGACATTATATATGAGTTATTGGCCAAGCGTGAGGTCAAGATAGCGGGATATTAGCCAAGTTCTATTTTTCCGTGTTTATGGATCGAGATGAAGTCGAGGTCCATAAACACAAAAAAAAAAGAACGAGGCCAATATCCCGCCATCTTGACCGAACAAGCTTGGTCAATAAAGGATTTATTATATGACTCAAAGGACGCTATTAAAAGACAGTAAAACGCGGGATGAACGGGCTATCCAGAGCGGTCAAGATGGCTCCATCTTGTCCTTGCGGGTAGCCAATCACAGCAGGAGAATTGATTCATATTGACCGCTGAAAGAGCCAGTCATATAATAATTATACTTTATACGATGTTTAGACCATTTATAAAGCAAGATTTTAGGCTAGATTTTTACACATTTTCTGGAAGTTGAGCCATTATTTTTTACAAATATTTTAAAGCTTCACGTTAAGCATGTTTTAAACCTCTTATCACAACAATTTTGAAAACGAAAATTTTTATTTTCGCTGAAAGTATACATAAAATTTAAGAGTGCGTAAGATTTTGTTAAATGTTGGTCATTTTCCAATTAAGGTTTTTTCATCATCATCATCATCATCATTATTATTCGATAACGACAGGGACAACTTTTACATTCTTCATCTTCCACAACTCTTTAATCTCAACAGCCAGATCAAGATACTTGTTGACCTATTCCTCTTGTTTGATGTCCATCCTTCTGTCACTAGGGCATGCAATTCTTGTTCTGTTTCTCCACAGGCACGATGTCAGGGTGATTGTGTTCCATTTTCTTGTCAGTTTGTATTATTATCGTTACAATAATAATAATAATAATAATAATAATAATAATAATAATAATTATTATTATTATTATTATTATTATTATCATTATTATTATTATTATTATTATTATGGGATTCTCTCCACTTTTCTGGTGTTCTTCTGGGTATTCTTAGTCATGTCTCAGCCCCTCCCCGCAGCTTAAAGACACAAAACCTTCCGTAACAGATGTGCACTTGCAAGGATGGCCGACAACTGTACACTTCAGGTAGACCAGGCGTGTGTTTCTTAAAACTCCAGAAAACATTTCGGGCCCGAGAGGGATTTTTCAAGTTGTTTTTCTATCGATTGGTACTAGCTCTTTGGGTTAACAAGCCCAATGTATTTCTCACTTTTATAGCGAGCTTTCTTGAAAGATTATTAGAAATATTTGAAATCGAATTTCTGCTTATGAAGATAATGCACTTCAAATAGTTCGGGGAGAAACGCGGGCCAGGTCTTTGCATTTGCGTTTTTCGAGATGCTTTCAAGTGCACCAATTACGATAGTTATTACCGTGATTTTGGAGGCTCCATTAATTCTTCTGATTTCGAATGATAGGTCCTGGTACCTTTCCATCTTCTCTTCTTCAGTCCTGATGATGTTCTGGTCCGCTGACACAGCTACGTGAATTATTACAATTACTATTATCAGTATATACCACACAAGTGAATAGTACTTTTCGCGCGCTCTGATTGGTTAACTCGGAGGTGAATAGCAAGTACTATTCACCTCCGAGCAGCCGGCGCGCGAGATTTTACAATTTCCGATCGAAATGTTTTGGTCCGCAAATTATTCAGGTTGTGTGGTATATACCAAAACAATTATTAACCTCAGTGACGATGAAAGTGGTGGATATTTACCTCGCCGATTCGCGGCTCGGTAAATATCCAACGACTTATTGACTATATCAACCAGGGCCGGTTCCTGAAAGGTGTATTAACTCTATTCCAGGGATAAATCTCCTTTATTCCAACAGGTATCTCCCAGTAGAGTAATTTGACTAACAATACACCTACCGACATTTGACTAACAAAGGACGGATCAAAACACACCAAATCACGGTTTACAGTCTCCATAGCCAATACCATGACGGTTTAACTGACAGACTGACGACCAATAACATCACGACTTCGTTGACCAATCAGATCGACGACCAGATTACTTATACCATCTACTGACGCTACACAAATCTCTTGATTCTGATGATGACTTCCGCTCAGATTGTCGGAACTTCAGTCAACGCCATCACAAACAGTCCTTCTCAGGACTACACTCACCTGGACGATCGTGCTCACTTAGTTATGTCGTTGTCCTGTTCGATAATCTAGCAATCTCAACTTGGAGCTCTGAATAGTTGTCAATCTTCTCTGTATCCCAAGTCCAATTTTCTAGGCCAAAATAACCCAAAATCTAAATTTTGTGTAAGGATGGATAGATTTACAATAAAGATTTTTAAGACGTTCCATGAATTTGCAATTCGTGTTTTATCAAGTCCAAAAACACTCGGCTGCGCCTCGTGTTTAAACTTGATAAGGCACTCCTGCTCATTTATTAAAAATTACATAATATCTTGACCTTCCCATTCTCGATCATCTAATGTTTTGAAAGGAATGTGGTAATAAATTTTCTTCATATTATTTGAATGGGTCACCCTTACTATTTTTTATTCTTCCCCTTCTTCCTTCAATCCTACCCTTGTCCTTCTTCTTTCTCTTCTTGTTCTTCCTCTTGTTCTCTTGTTGTTGATGTTGATGATGTTCTCCTCCTCCTCCTCCTCTCCTTAGAGTTTACATAAATCACAAGGGATTTTATTTTTCAATACAGCTAATCATCCTTGTGTCGAGAACAATGGTGGCTGCTCACACCTTTGTTTAGTAAAACCTTCTGGATATCAGTGCGCATGCCCAACTATTATGACAGATGAAAGACCTTGTTCCACGGTACCTGCTGTTCCTACACCCTCAGCCGCACCCTCATCTGCACCCTCAGCTGCACCCTCAGCTGCTCCCTCAGACCACTGCCAGAGGTTTCAGCCTTGTAAAAATGGAGCCTCGTGCGAAATGATTGGGAGAGACTACAAATGCTTCTGTGTTGGGTACTATGGTGGAAAAAGCTGCACTGTTAATTTTGGTAAGTACATAATATACTTATAATTCTTGACGTATCTGCTTACAGATGTCCTTTACAGTCATGTCACGAATGGCCTACTCTAGATCGATGAAGTTCAAGAAAAAGTGCATGCATAAATATAACCACAACAAAAGGAACTCATTCCTCGCACGTGTGTGCCATCGGGTGGGACGTTCCCTTACCCGCGTAAAAAAACGGAATATTACTATTGCGAGTATCAACAGAAGCACGGCAATTATTGAGTTTAATTACTTTTACCGCCCCAATTTGTTTCTAATTGTAGCTCTTAAATATAATTAAACATTGTCTTTGATTTTCTCCGATTCCAATTATTTATGTCTCTTAGGCAGTGAAGTGGTCAAAGTATACTTTGAAGGTGTTACAACAGAAAAGGTGAATTCATTATAATTTGATCCCTTCCAACCCACCGTTTTTAGTCTGAACACGTTGATAACTGTTAAACAATAGCAAAGTGAAGGTAACTGACCTGATCATTGAACTATCATCAATTAAAACTAAAGTTAGGGCCGTTTCTACCACGCAAAACTGTTGCTGTGGTGTGCTATTTTGTTCAGAAAATTGTTACACCACTATTGCGGCATCAGCTGACAAAAGAGTGATAATATCAAATCAAATCAAATCAGTTTATTTAAGCACGATAGCGCGAGGAGTGGTTGCCCAATATCCCGAGCCGGGGTCTCATGTATTAAACTTTCGAGCATTCCGGATCGAATTGGAATTTAGAAGTGTTGGTTTTTGAGGAGAGGTGAAAACCGAGGTACCCAGAGAAAAACATCTCGAAGCAAAGAAGAGAACCAACAACAAACTCAACCCACACAAGACTTCGAGTCCGGGAATCGAGCCTGGGCCCCACTGGTGGGAAGCGAGTGCTCTCACCTCTACGCCATCCCCTGCTCCGCCATCCCTAGCTATCGGTGTTAGCTACCTCAATATGGCCAGATTACACATTTTTCACTTTTAGAGCGTTTCATTGTTTACTTTTCTCTCTGTTCTCATTATCAGAGAACAAATTGTTTACTCTGGCATAGAATTTTGGCAGTCTGATTTATACGTGCGGAAGTGAAGCCATAAAACCACACCTCGCAAACCTCTTAATTAGTGGCAACGAAAAATAAAAAAGCTCTAACCACAAGGGAGGAAGGCCTCAAAATACTGTACTGTGTGACCCCAAATGATGAATCAGTTTTTGAATGTACGTATAATAAGGTAATTGTTGGATTCTGTTAAGGCATTGGTTTGAGTTATCACCCTCAGACTTCGTTTTCTGAAAATATAGGTTTACAATTAAGAACAAGGCCACGGTTGTTCGAAACCCGATCAACTTACTCTAGGATTGGCGCAAACGTTCGTTGCAGTTTTTAACTTTTGGTTGAAAGTTTGTTCTGCTGCTTTTTGCTTTTCAGGATTGATGTCCTCTAATGTAACATTTTGCAAAATATTAGCGTTAAACAACGTTTCTGGATAGAGACATAAGTTTCTTGGTTAATTTTCAATCTCGGATTACGGTTAATCGGCTTTTGAACTACTGGGCCTAGGCTTTTTTACATAGGGTCTTCATACTACATAACCTTATATCCCTTTGGTTTGCTGGGAAAGAAAATTGGCTTTATTATGTTGTCTTTCGCTATTCATAGGAACTTTCACCCTACCCACCCCTCCCTTAGTTTCTTAGTATAAACTGAGCATTGTTTTAAATCGTTCTCTATTTAAGAACAGATGTTGTTTTCAAAGTGGAACCTCCTATCACAAAAAAGCACACGTACACATATACGCCTGCATGGGTAAAAGAACTTCAGAACCCAGCTTTGTATCAGTAAATATATCCTGTTATTTTAAACGTTTTTGTTTTAGTTTAACAAAACAGCCTTCATTAACGCTATCGTGGAAGCCTTCAATGACTTTTGTCGCGAGTTCCCTTCAAGATGTTTGATCTCACTTGGAAGGTGAGTCCCTGAGAACACATGGTGATGTTTGTCGACTAGTCAAATCCGTTGAATTACCGACAATGTATCAAAACATCAAATCGAATATGACTGGAAAAACCGCGGTTACTAAAGCAACCGAAGATTGAACAGTTTAAATTCTCCAGAACCGTCCATTCAGGATTTGAACCTTGTAGACGATTGTAAGTGATTTTCTCTCACCACCGATATCATCTTGAGGTATAATCCAAGAATCTTCACAGAGCAGAGTTTACGGACTATAACTGACGGAATTGTAATATATCACTTTCCTTTTCAGTGCAAACACGTTAACCAAACGGGAAGTGAATGAAGTCCTCTTGAGACCTGAAGACATCTACATTCCATCGGATCTGAAGGAAGTCGATGGAATGGTCGTTATCGAATGTGCCGGCGTTATGACTTCAGGAAATCCTGTATTGGTCTCGAGGAATCTTCTGGCTAGCGTGATTAAGCACAAAGCAGCGGAGATTGGACAGAAGCTTGGTGGCACTATCGTGGCAGCAAGGACCAATCCATCGCCCATTAAAGTTACGCCAACAAGCAAAACACCAACCGAAGTACAGAGGAAAGGGTTGATAGCTGGAGTAACCGTAGCTGGTGGAGTAATCATTATCATTGCCGCTATAGGAATATGGTATTTCAGGTCAGTGACAGCTATGGTTTCTTGTAACAGTCGATGTAATCGAGCGCCAATGCCGTTGCAAACATCCATCAACTCATCCTATAAAGTCTGGTCTTTGTTGTTGTTTCTGATACTTGGAAGTTGTATGTCACGTCTGAACCTGTTTTATCGAAGGTCCATAAAATGACATGATGTCATAAGTCATTGGCTCCGCACAGTCACGGTTTTGGGTACATCAAACTGGATTTCTTGATTTCTGCTAAATGCTACAAAAACATTCCATTCCCTCCTCCCCCAGCAAGGGAAACCCTTAAATGGTACAAAGCTCCAAAATTTGTGACGATGTACACTAAATTTGTGACGATATATGTACACTAGCAATGTTTTATAGATGACTAAAAATTGCTTGAAAACCGTAGACTTGTGCTCACTCACGCATCAAGTAGTGTGAACAACGAAATGTTTGTAATGGTGTGTGGTATTTCATTAAATATTATAGTCTTAAAGCACACAAAAAGTTTGACTGTATTCAGATTACTATAGAATGATACCCAATGAACATTTCAAAGCCGGTTGTACTGGTAGAATGTAGGGTCGGTGATAATAACCCAATAAAACAAGATGAATTTAGAAATTCTTCATCTAGTTCTTACTTTTGTTACTTTTCTTCTTAAAATCCCAGAGTAAAAGCCAAACGTGCTGCTTCCCCACTGTGCAATACTACAAACGATGTTGACAAGTCAAGCCCTACAAGTCATGTTACTGCCTTTGACAATCCAGGCTACAATAATGCCGGCATAGTTGACGGCGACAACGAAAGCCCAGTGATTTGTAGTCGTTATCAAGAAAGAGCAGAAACTGACGCAGTTAACAATCCATTGTACTCAGAACTAAGAATGACCACGCTTTCAAAGGCTCATGACGCTGTGAACAAAGAAAGTACCAGTGGTGTGTCTGACGCCACAAAAGTGACCTCCGAAGGGAATCTTTCCCAAGGCAAGGGGGGGGCTGGGTGGGGTTTACTGATAACAGACAAACGTCCTAACCTTAAATGACAACTTACAAATAACAACTTAAATTTTACTGACGACTGATATTTGGGCTACTGGTTAACTGACAACTGACACCGTTATTGGATGGCCCAAACATTCTTTAAACCATTTAAGAACATTCTTTCCAGTTTTTTTTTTTTGTTTAGTTTTTTGTTTTTTTTGGCTTTTACACCAAATCAGCAGGCAAACAGCAGAATAAAATTTCGAATACCGTTAGTTAAGCCCTAGCAAAACGCAAAACATGATGTTTGAAGCCCTGGCCAAACGGTTTTCAGACGCAACCATACACGATCAACAAGACCAAACCTGACGATCAAACCGAACAAGACAAGTTGACCAAACGGTTAAATGTTTGGTCAACAAACAATGTTTGATTATGTTTGGTACGCAAACGGCGTTTCCCTTTTAGCCGGGGCTAGATTAAGAGTATAAGGATATGCAAATTTATCACTTTCCACTGGATTACATTCTAACAAAACTAATGCATGATCTCAATTGACCACAGTCTGTCTCAATTTAATGTGGTATAAATAGTGCTCGAAGAAAAGATGTCTGCTCACGGAGTAAAAACGGTCGTCATTTTTTTATCGTTTTTGTTGGGGTCTTCGAGCAACTCCCATCTCTAACAAGTAAGACTGTAAAAGCTATGAAAAACCTTTTTTTTTCTTTTTTGGAACAATATCGTGTCAGACAAAGGACTGTTCGAAGTAAAACCAACAAAACCAAGGCACTGGCAGTTTATATCAAGCAACAAAAATGCACAAGTTACGAATAACAAAGAGAGAGAATCAAGTAGCACAGAAAGATCTGATCACTTCGGAGGACGTGGAAGTTCAAGTTCAAGTTTGTTTTGTTTTGCTGTTGTTATTGCTTCTTTTGACTGATTGTATGTTTTCGACCTCCGTGTAAATGCCACTAGAACTGAATGAAATACTTCAGAGAGCAAAACCGGCTTTTTGCAAACAATTTTAATTTTAAACATAGAAACCTTAGGCATGTGTCGTACGCATGACAGTGTTACAGTAATGTCAAAGGAAGCAATGCGACTAGAAAACTGTGCTCTGCAAATTAAACTGTAGTATCTAAGAGTGCTTTTGTAAACTGACTGCGCTGTTTTCCTTTTTGAAGGGCTGCCTCTAGAGATTCTTCATATGGCACATTCTGAAAATAGATGCTTCAGTAAAAGTTACCTATCTGTTGATTAATTACTACTGAGCCATTCTGATATATTAGAAACATTTAGCAATATTTGATTGTGTGGTGGTAGCAGTTAAGGATGTGGTAGACGTGAATGCTATTGAAATGTTGTGTAGAAATAACTTAATTGTAGACATAAAGTACAATAATAGCGTTCATACCACAACTTATTACACGCGATTTATATTGTAAAACCAAGCCCTGAACGCGATAAAAGTAGCAACTCAGTGGAATTGGTGGAAGTATTAAATTTTTGCTTTACGCTGCTACAGTAGATAGATATGACTAAGAAGTTTACACAGAAAGTTGCAAGGAAGTAATTAATTAATTACATAATTTCGAGTAAGCAAGCAAGTAAGTAAGTAAGTAACTAAGTAAGTAAGTAAGGACTTATTGAGTGCGTATTAAAGTTAGTAATTAAGTAGGCGGATAAATTTCATTGTGAGATTTGCATATTGCATGCGTCCTTCGTTTAAAAGACCTAGAAAACGAGTGACAGTGGTGATTTCCAAGCAGTTAAAACTTGGTTGACCTTTAGGTGGATACTCTCCTTTAACGACAGGGGACAGCCCACGAAGCTCATATAAATTAAAATATATCTCAAGCATGAAATCTTACTTATTTTGATATTTTAGCTTATTATATAGTTTTAAGTGTTTTCGTTATTTAGTTTAAATGTAAGGTTTATTGTAACAACTTGGTTAACGTTCCACAAATGTGATCTTTGGTCGGAAACATGATCACCAGGCTGTCTAAGCAAAGTACACTGTCTGAAATTCATGTTTCTACAATGCACAATTTGGAAACATTCCAACAAATAAAAATCGTACGTGCAAAAATCTGCCCTTTTGTTGGATCTACGTCGATCCTAATAATCTGGCGAGCTTACTCCGAAGTCGTAAACAACTCCATTTACTAATTGTTTGAGTTGTATACTAGTTTTCGCGTCATGTTTAGAGTATCTGCCTGGTTATTTCCCTTAGCGCGCATAGCGCAGTGCTTTAGTCGCTAACGAAGTTACTAGTTTTTAGAGTTATCCTGGAGTCTTTGTTAGCAAGAACTGAGTTCACTTCTGCAGTGAACAATGGGCACTTTAATTAGTTTTTGTAATTAATTCCGTAGCTTAGGCGCTGTATCAATAAGCTACCAACCTTTTTTAATACGTTTCCGACACAAGATCACGTTTTGGCAACTTTGGTAATAACAGCAGATCACGCAAAGAGTTAGCCCATGAAGTTCAGTAAGCGCGGTGATTTGTATTCAAACATTCCTCAGTTGGTTTTGCTTTGCTGTAGGTTGGGTTAACCATCAAATTTAGAGTTAAACCTAGAGCTTTGGTGTAAACAGACAAAAGACAACGCTAATCATTCAAATTATTTTGCCAGTCACAGCGTAGCATGTCGCTTCACGCGTTCTACTTTTAGGATGGGTTGGGGCAGAAACAGAGAATCTTTGCTGACTGCCAAGTTGTAAAGACTATTAAACCTCATTTTAAACGAGACGACTTTGATATCGCCGTGCCTAAAGAAGAAAATCTTTTCTCCTATAATATCTGCCCATATCTATGCATTGTTATTTCAGAAATAATTATTACATTTTAATCAATCTACCCACGTTTGGAATCATTCCCATAATTAACTAAAAGCTCATTTTGTAGCTGAAAAGGGGAATTAGGTTACAAATTGTTCCATTGAAATGGCAGCTACATGCACTCCTTGAGTGTAAATCATAACGAAACCTACAGCCCAGGAAGATGCAAACACCGGATGGGTGGGAGGGGATTAGGCTTCCACAACTCAAACAACTATGCCCATTCCTGGGTAAAGAGGAAAAATTGGTATCTCCTCTCTGATTGGGGGTAGAGGTCCTCCACTAATCAAGTCCAAGGGCTACAGAATTGGAGAATCTGCGCCTTCAGACGTCGAGTCTATGGGAACAAAACTTTCCAAACCTTGCCCAAAAGATCCCTGTCATCTGGATGGACTGGGAAAAGCCTGAAAGTTGACACCATATCAGTTTTAGCCTTAAAACAGCTGGGGCTGACTTTTTGGATTGCTGCGATGGCATTATCAATGACGATGTATTGGAGGGAGAAGTCGTCTTTTTCAATAAAATAGTTAATGCTAGAGGTGCCCGATTTAGGGAAGATACTGAGATGGAAAAATTGTTGGAAATTTGTTGCTATGTTTTTAGGGGACAAGGACAGTTTTTGAGACTTCAAAAGTTTTGAAGGTCCAAGGGAAAAAGGGCCAGTAAGCCTTTCGTGAACCTCTTCTGCTAAATTTGTACAAATCACATCAGGATTAAGGTAGGCACTAGGTAGGTTGTTGGAAAAACGGTGACAGCTAGGACCACTCTCCCTCAGTTCCTGTAACAAACGTATGGTTGGGATGATAAGAGGTAGCCTAATTTGTACTCTGGACCTTTACAGGAGTTACCACGTTCCCATAATACTTCACCTCGGTGGGGGATACAATTGTGTTGGGAGTGGGTATTTTCAACTCAAGAAAGTAGTACTGGGAGAGACTGGGGCATTTCATCCCGGAATGATTTTTTCCGCATCCCGACCTTTTACACTTGTATGCATAAAGACATGGTATTCTGGCACATTCGAGACTTTTGACGTACTTGATGCAAATGAGGGCCCTGACTGGAAAATAAAAATCTCTTCCTTCATTAGTGAAGGTGCAAATCTAAAGGTTTGAGCCATGACTGGCTATAAATTATTGACCCTATGAGGGATTTGTTGGCAGCAGCCTATTAACGAGACTTGCTGACATACACACACCACCTCAATTCTCTATGGTGCTTAGCTGCATAACGGAACAAGCACATGTACTTGAGCAATTATGCAGCACGAACTGAAAATTAGCTTTGAGGACCCCGTGTGGGTTGTAAATGACGAGATCCACTCCTCTATGTTAGCGATGTAAGTGGCTTTCGAATTATTTACTCACACAGAATTTTCTAAGGTTAAGATCAGAGACTAATCCTGCAATGGTTGCAATGACTTAAATTCCCCAGGCAATAGTTTCGACAGTTCAATAAACTTACTAGGGACCAGGGGAAATTTCCTTGACGAATTCGACTGGACGTTGGCGCACAGAATCAGTCGCAGGTGTTTCGTCCAAGTTGATCAGGGGTGGTAAGTTGGCGGTGATCCCTGCCGTGCAACCTAGTGGCCCATAGTCTGTAGGCGAACCTTGCTCTTCATTCGACTCATCTCTTGCCAGAAGACTGGAAAGGAAAGAGGTTTCATTGAAGGCGCTGAGTGCCGCTTAAGCTGCAGAGAAGGCGGCTTTTCCGATGACTTCGTTTGTGGCGGCCTGGATGAGGGACAGGAGTCGGCCATTGGATGATGCCTTGTGTAGCAGTGTTAGGAGGGTGAAATTGTTCCTAAAGATATCTTCCCACGTGTTTACCGCCTTTTTGGCTTGACATCGATTCTTCTAGTGTCTCGACCAAAGCATTGCGAGTTCTTGTAGTCGGTGGCTGAAGCCGGCTGCACACAATCCGTAAATCCTTCACATTTCTGTCCTAGGATCTAGTTGTTTATGCTTCTTTTCCCTATGTATCAGACTATGGTTTGTCTCATATTTTTTTTTAATTAACAACAACAACAACAAGAAAACGATACATTAATTACAATACTTTCACTACTTATGAAGTATTACATGTACTATAAAACTTACACGAACAAAAAAAATGAAAAAAGAGAGAGAAAGAAAACAAAGAAAAGAAAGGAAAGTGCCTACTAGAAGGGAAAAAATTATAACATTTGTTTGTATATATGTGTTGTAGAGGTGCTTTTGGATTGAGGAGCCAAGAAATTTTTCTGCTGATTTGTAAAGATCTTTTCCTGGAGACTTACGGCTTACAAACCATTCAGTTATTCAAAAAGGGCAAAAAAGGATCCCATTTAGGGGCGGATTGTGGATCTTTCTTCTCTGTTTGGTAATTAAAATTTGCAAATCGTAAGAATGCATCCAGGAATGGTTTGTCTCATAATCTTTTCCGGATGAGACATTTCAGATAATCGGGGTCATATCTTCCATTTTTAAGCCTTATCTTCTGCATAGCACTGAGAGATTAACAGACCCAAGTTTCTCTAACTAGAAGGATGAAGTTTGTCGTAGTTACATTTGAAGACAACTCCGGCCGCCCGATTGTGCAGTTTAAAGACGTTTTGACATGTGCTAAAGCCTTCTTTGTATTTATGGTTGCAGGCGACGCTAAGAAATACAGACCCAAACTCTTACGCACGCCCAAATACGATTAACTCTGCAGGCCAGAGGTGTTGAATGGTCCCTAGACCGGAAGATATCTTCTTTGAAGTGTAATCTGTTTGCACCTTCCATGTTAGCCTTTCATCTATATAAACCCCAAGTTCCTTTGTATTGTCAACCTTTTGAAATTCGTTACCCTTTATCTGCAAACTCCTTTGATAGTCATTACACATTTTTTATGAGAATAGGCAAGTTTCGTATTCCCGGCCGTACTGGGGCGAGTGCGTCATAGTGAGGCTAATGCGGGTACAAAAATTGTTAGCGACAAAGAAATTAATTTAACTTTCTAGCTTTATGTTGTTGACACTTATCAAAACAATTAAAAATATTCAAGTTTATGAAAACAGCCGTAATCTTGCCGATAAAATGGAGCCTAATTTCGTCCAAATAAGAGTTCCGGAGTTGAAAAGGTACTTACAAGTGCGGGGAATAAGTGTCGCGAATAAGTGGGGCGATGAACTTTTGGATTTGTGCGGTAAAGCGCATGAACTTGTCATTGAAATCATCGACGAACAAGTGGATCAGAACGATATTTCTGCGAAGTTGGTAACGGACGAGGGAACTATTCCCGATCCCTATTCGCTTCATACGGACTGGACAACAGATTTTTCGCTGTTATCGAATTACACCGAGGCAACATGTACGCATATTTAATTGTAAAAGAGGGATATGACCACGAAAGTTTAAAGGCTTACAAGCCATTGGAAGGATATAGATTACATGCATATTTATCCAGGTTGTGAAGATTTTAGATACAGATCCTTTAGAAAATGAATAAATGTCAGCCAGGTAACCAACCATCAGACCCAGTCTAAGCCTCACGAGAACTGAAATAAACTCAGCAAACAATGGCACCTGTCGTTTTGGCCCTGACTTGTTTCGGTCTTTTTCTTCCTACAAAGAATAAAGTGGATTAGATAAAAATAACAAAAGCTTAAATATATTTTTTTATATCTGCACAAGTTGCTTGTGTAAAAATGAAACTATTATCGATATCTATAGTATATGACAAAAAAGAAAATAAATAATAGAAAAATAATTTGATAAATGAATTCTTTATAATGAATGGTACCTTGGAATTGTTTGCTTGTAATTAGTAGGCGAAGAGCCACCTTGTGGAAGTACTACTAATAAATCGTTATTATTATTATTATTATTATTATTATTGAGCTCCTTATGAAAGAAATATTGACCAACCTGTTAAGCTTCTCTCGCAGTTTTTTTCTTACCATCCCAATATTTCATTCAGCAACTGGCTGCAAAAACATCATAAGTAGACATAGACCATAGGCCATAAGTCAACGAGGGGATTCCAGTGTAAAATCTGACGGACCGATCGTCCTTACAGTCATCCTGAATGAAAATATCTCCTTTCAGCTGAGTCTTGTTCTCCAGCCTTGCTTTGCACTCGTCCATTAATGGTATGTCAGAAGTTTACACCTCAGCATCTACATATACCGGCTGACAATCAGGGCTCCTGTTTCCTTCAAAGGTACAATTATTTTTGTCTGAGCCGAGATCCATTGCTTCCACCCTAACATCTTGTTTTGAAGAGGCATTTCGATGTCTCCGCTCATCAGGGTTGGTACGACGTTTGTGAGTTTTAGGCTGGAGATGTTTGGGAAAGTCAAATATCGTGGGCACAGGATTCGATTTTGTGGAGCTAAGCCCACCTTTAAAATGAGCCGAACATATCCTGGTGTGCCTTGTTACATGGAGACTATCCAGGCGACACGCTGCCATCCACCGCATACGCCCGCTCTCGTTCAGTCATTCCTGCTACATAATATTTGCTTTTGTTGTCTGGGGGAAAAGGAAAAAAAACTCTATATTTTCTAGCTCTGGATGTTTTTCAGCTTGTTTCTTTATTTAAGTGCTATTTGAGCAATTAAAAGCACAACAACTGTGATTCACCATACTGTTTTGATTACTTTCTCCGAAATTTTTACCCGCATTAGCCTCGCTTCAATGCACTCGCCCCAGTACGACCGGGAATACGAAACCCAGCTATTGTGGTGAAG
>JAEMWC010000481.1:47500-117500 GCA_016490735.1 Pachyseris speciosa
CAGCGCGCGTACTAAGTGAGAGCTATAATAATATGAATTACACGTTTCTTGAGAGACAAACATAAACTTTATTGTCTTTTCTCAGCGAATACAGAAACAATACAGAAAGTAATTTGAAATGAATAAACGTCAGTCATCCTCTTAAAATTCGTGTGGAGGAAAAATCAATAGTCTTCATCTTCGCTTGGAAGATAATGACTCCTCTTAAAAGTTTCTGAATCAAAGTGTTGCACTGCGTGACAACCACTCTTCTCACCAGAATGTTTTGGAACAACACGTTTCTTGAATCATTATTAGCGAATACAGAAAGATTAAAATACACAATGAATAAAAATCAATCAAGTTTCTCTATACTACAAAAGACTTTAAACTTTCCCTCGCCGTATATTTTCTAGTAAAGTTATATCAAAGATTTCCCTCCTCCTCCTCCTCCTCCTCCTCAATTCTATTGTTTTCCCTCCTCCTCCTCCTCCTCCTCAATTCTTTTGTTTTCCCTCCTCCTCCTCCTCCTCCTCCTCAATTCTTTTGTTTTCCCTCCTCCTCCTCACGCACGCAGTGCAACACTTTGATTCAGAAACTTTTAAGAGGAGTCATTATCTTCCAAGCGAAGATGAAGACTATTGATTTTTCCTCCACACGAATTTTAAGAGGATGACTAACGTTTATTCATTTCAAATCACTTTCTGTATTGTTTCTGTATTCGCTGAGAAAAGACAATAAAGTTTATGTTTGTCTCTCAAGAAACGTGTAATTCATATTAGTCGCGTGTTTATATTGATCGTTCCAAACAACTTAAGCCGTCTACTGTCGTTGTTGAATGGCAGTGGTTTCAAGGATGTCCCATGGGCTTTTTTACTTTAGAGTTTGTATGCAAATATAGGTTTGAGAGAAGAGCTGAGATCCGTTTTGCATAACGCGTGCGTGACTAACGGAGCGGAAAACGAAAATTTATTTTCTCTCACACATCTCTCATCGCCAAAGCTGAGAGGTCAGATAGTATCGGGGTTTTCAGTATTGAGATAGAAGAGAACGCAGTTTTCGGTTAAAATTTCTGTCATGTGTGAGTTTTGGTTGTGTAAACGGAACTACCGCTTAATAAAAGAACAGTCAGAGCCAAGCGGTTTCTCGAATAGATGGATCAGTTTTGTTGCCACGCAACAAATAAGTTCCTGTATTTTAATGCTTTCAACTAAGTTACAACATTAGCGCTTGATTTGACTTGCATGTTTGGAGCAATGTCTGAAAAAATATTGGTGACAGTTAGACTTTTTTCCTAGCGAAGCGATTACTTGAACGAGAGCGCTTTCGAAATCCACGCGCTTTTATTTGGAAGATAGAATAGATTCTACATGAACCAATCAGGGTTAAAAGAGATCGGGCAACTCTGGGCAAGTCTATTGTTTTTGTTGTACTAGAGCGACGCTTATTAGTATGCAGGAACGCATTTTTACCTAGACGCTTAATTGGTATGGAGGAAGTCAAAAATTAGTATGGAGGAAGTTAAGGGAAGGCAGGGGAAGTTAAGGGAAGTTAAGGGAAGTCGAGGGAAGTCCAAAATCCGGCTAATTTCAATGACTATATACTACTTCTGAAGCTTTTCAGAGAGACCAGTTGCCCCAGACAACACTACAGTAATTAAGAGTGGTTGAACTAGGCTTTCATATACATTAATTAATATATTAAAACTGAGGTATAAGGTGCCGTATTCGCTTAATTGCGCCCAATGCAGAAGCAATCGTTTTGCAAATGTTCTGTATATGACATTCCCAGTTCATGTTTTGGTCGATGTGCACACCAAGAGATTTCGTAGATGACACCTGCTTCACTGAATGGTCGTTTATACTGAAAGAAGGAATTTCAGGAAATTTTGATAACTTCTGTCTCGACGCAACTAACATGAACTCAGTTTTTGTCAAATTCAAGGTCAGTTTATTGGCTGATAGCCATGTGTACACCCTGTTTAGATCATAGTTAAAACAGACATCAATATGTTTTATATCTACGTTAGCGAAGGTGAGGTCCCAGAATTGTTCCTGGGGGACACCACATTTGACTAATTTTGGAGTAGACATAAAGGAGTTCATTAGATAAGTTTGAGTGCGATTGCTTAAATACCATGTAAACCATTTGTGACAGAAACCGCGTATACCATATAATTGCAATTTTGTTTTTAGAATATTCTGATCGACGGTGTCGAAAGCCTTTAAATCTAGAAAAACAACGGCATTGACGAAACCGCGATCTATATTCATGGCCCAGCCATTCGTAGCTTTAAGTAATGCAGTAACCGTAGAGTGTAGAGAACGAAATCCGTATTGATAACGAGAAAGAATACAGTGCTCAGTAAGATAGTGGTATAACTTACTACCCGTTACTACCCGTTCAAATACTTTAGCCAAGACCGGAATTACTGATTGGTTGATAGTTTGTGGGATCATTGCGTTTTCCAGAATTGTTATACAATGGTGTAACCCTAGTAGACTTCCACTCAATAGGAAAATACCAGTTAACAGGGATTGATTAAATATATAAGTCAGAGACTGCAATTAAATCAGGGCACTCCCCTTAACAATTTAGCTGAAATATTACCTAGTCCTGTAGCCTTAGACTTACAAAGTTTTGAGAATAGAGAAAAAAATATGTGCCGATGTTATTTCCTCAAAGGCGAATTCCTTGTCAGTTGCGCAAAGAAATTCTTCATAGGTGGTCTCAACATTCTCAACATTTCCGCTAAGGTTAGGTCCAATTTCGGTAAAGATAGTATTTAATAATTCAGCAACATCTACTTGACTCTTTGATTTTTGTTGATTTTTGCCCTTGGTATTGCATTTCATTTATGACAGTTTTATTTGACTTCCGAGATGTCAGTTCGTTGACTGTTTTCCAAGTTTTGCGTCGATCTTTAGAGGGCCCTTGCATAAATATTATCACTGAATAATAAATTACAACTCATGTCACCTATAAGATAATGTTCAACATGTTCAGAATCTAGTCTTCCTAGCAAAATGTCAAGATGCGGAAAAAGATCAGGAGATGAGCTTGGCGGTCTGTACCACGAAGTGACTACAAAAGGTTTCGAGTTAGGCTTACGACTGAATTTCAATGGCTAAGATTTCTAGAAGCTGATTATCCAAATCCTCGCGGACAACCTAGTTTATGTCCGAACGAATATAAAAACAAACACCCCCACCAAATCTACCATTAACAGTACCGTCACGAAGGATCACATCATAGCCCTTATCAGTGTCAGACTGTAGTGTGACAGTTTTGAAAAACTGTAAAAACAAAACAAGAATCAAAGTACTGCTCAGAATTAAGCTTTTTGCTTTTGACGCATCCCATTTTGCTTTTGACGCATCCCAGCGATCCGACGATGATTATCGTGCGTGACATGTTGAGTGCTCGTAACTTTGGCTTGACTCTTGCCCTCTGCGTTATTATTCGGGTATTACCTGACCTAACTTTTGAATATAAGGATTTTATCTGTCCGTATTCGCATATAGAACGCAGATTCAAGGCCTCACACGCGTTCTCTCTAGAAAAGCATGTGGTCAATGCTCCTTTCATACGTCGTTCTAGAGCGAGCCGATATCTCGCTGGTAGAGTTCAGTACAGCACGAACGGCGCGAGTACCTTCCAAATACAACGGGACCTACTCGTCTGCGGCGATATATCGTCGAACCCTGGCCCTGCGAAAGGCAAAGGTAAGCCCAAGTTTCCATGTGGCGAGTGTAGCAAACCAGTGAGAAAGAACCAAGACGCCATTTTGTGCTCGTCTTGTGATACTTGGTCCCACGCAAAATGTCTCAAATTGACCGTTACCGGGTTCAAATACTACCTACAACATCCCGACTTGGAATGAAGATGTGCTTTCTGCTCTCTGCCTAAACTATCGGACTCTTTCTTTGATGAAACTGGCTCATTCACTTTGAACGAGAGCAATTGCGGAGACGAGGAGCGCGAAGTTGAATCGGTCGATACCGACGAAGTCCTAGCCAAGATAAAAGACATTAGAATCGAGCACAGAAAAGAATGTGTTATTGCCTGCCTCAATATTAACAGCCTGCAAAACAAGTTCGATGAGGTTCGACTATGGCTAACTACTAATGCATTCGACATTTTGACAATACAAGAGACTAAAATCGACTCAACTTTTCCGAGCTCACAATTTCATGTCGATGGTTTCAACTTTTATCGTCGCGACGGAGTCAAAGGCGGCGGTGGCATTGTAGTATACATCAGAGACAATATAGTCGCTTCTCGGAAGAAATTAAGAGGAAAATGTGTCGAATCAATGTTGTTTGACATGAAAATCGGACAACGACAGTTTGCATATATTACCGCCTATAAGCCTCCATCTGTAGACAACAACACATTCAAACGCGAACTCTGCGATCTTCTGGATGAAGCAAATAGCCTTTCTGATAATGTTATTTGTACCGGAGACTTAAATTCGGACATCCTCCACCCACTTGACAATCACAAAGAGGGTCAGCGTTTACTGGACATGTGTGACATTTACGACCTTGACAGCCTTATTAATGTTCCTACAAGGATCAGTAAAAACAGGGAATCCTGTCTTGACGTTATTCTCACTAACGTCCCCGCGTTTGCCAAAGACTCGGGCGTCATTCATACGGGTCTAAGTGATCATGATCTCGTATATACAGTTCTGAAAACCCGACACATGCGATCAAAGGCAGAAACCACAACAAAACGATCCTTTAAAACTTTTGATAAGGATTTATTTCAAGCTGATTTATCAACAGTGCCTTTCTCTGTCTCATACGTGTTTGATGATGCTGACGATGTATATTGGTGTTGGCATCAACTCTACGATCAAGCTTTGGATGCTCATGCGCCCAAGATGACAGTCAAGAAACGGCCGTCACCGGCTGGAGTATTTATAACAGATGAAATTCGGAAGACAATGCGGGACCGAGATAAACAGAAAAAGCGATATTACAGATCCAGGAATTTTCTCGAGTGGGCAAAATATCGTGTCTTACGAAATAAAGTTGTCAGTATGAGAAGAAAAGCTGTACAGGACCACTTCAAGACACTTTGCAAGGAGAAATACGCAGATCAAAGAAAATTCTGGAACACAATTAGACTGTATATTAACTCACGTAAGAAAATGAACAATAGTCGTATTGTTCTTAAGGAGAACGATCAGATAATGCGGGAGCCACGTGAGGTTACAGAAACTTTGAACGATTTCTTTTCAAACATAAACAACTGAACGCATGAAGGATTTCACACATTTTCCACACGACTCCGCCAGTGGCCAGATCACTTTAAATTATACCAGCCCTACTGAAGTGAAGGAGATCATGTGTAACATGAAAACAAATAAAGCCATTGGCTATGATCTTATTCCCACGAGGGCAGTGAAAGATTCTGCTGAAGTGTTGTGTGAGCCGTACTGCACTCTCTTCAATTATATTCTGGACGTTGGAAAAATCCCTAAACAGTAGAAAAAGGGTGAAATAACTCCAGTGTATAAGAAAGATTGTAGCCTGTCCAAGGATAAATACAGACCTCTCACCATTCTTCCATCTTTGTCAAAAGTCTTTGAAACGCTTGTTCATTCAAGAGTCAGTCCCCGGTTTAGAAATATTCTCCATAAGTTCGTGTTTGCTTATAGAAAGCATCACAGTTGTGATACGGCCCTGCTCAGTCTTACGGAGGAATGGCGAAAGGAGCTGGACGATCGGAAAATAATTGGCCTTGTTTCTATGGACTTGTCGAAGGCTTTCGACTCTCTACCACACGATCTCATTGCGAAGAAGTTCAAAGAATATGGTGCTGACGAGAGAACGGCTAACATCATTGAGGATTATTTCTCTGACCGCTAACAACGAGTGAAAATAGCTGGAGAATATTCGAGCTGGAATTATATTTCCAGAGGGATTGCCCAAGGGTCAATCCTTGGGCCTTTGATATTTAATATTTTCATCAACGATCTCCTGTTCATCGTGAAAAGATGCAAACTCTCTAGCTACGCAGACGACACGCAAATTTTCTTTGCTCATAATGACTACAGAGAAGTTCAGAGTGCTATTAACTCTGATCTGGAGCTTGTTGATAAATGGTATGATGAGAACGGTCTGAAACGCAACAATTCTAAGTATCAAGCCATTGTGATGGGAAAATCTGATGCCACACTTGATTTCAAGTCTGAAAATTCTGTATCCCAGTGTCTAAAGAATTTGAGATGCTTGGCATAACGATAGATAACAAATTGAAGTTTGACAATCATGTTGCTAATATATGTAGGAAAGTTTCACAGCAAATAGCTGTTCTTAAAAGAATGAAGAAAATACTTCCCTTCGAAACAAGGCGCGACTTACATTTAGCATTTATCCTTCCTCACTTCAGTTATTGCAGTGAAACCTGGAATTTTTGTAGTAAAAGTGCTGCAGATAAAAATTGGAAAGGTTAAATGAGCGCGCAATTAGGTTTGTTTTCAGGGATAATTATACGAGCTACCCGGAACTTCTCAACGCATTAGGCCTCTCATCTTTAAAACAACAAAGATTAATTAAAATTACATTGTCTATTTTTAATGCCGTCCCCAATTCTTTAGCGCCTGAAAGTATACAAGACCTAATAGTTCATAGGAAGAACGATAGTTACAATTTAAGAGGGGACTATATTCTCTTGCTACCCAAGTCAAAGTCTACTACATATGGCTTGAACTCAGTCCGCTATATTGGTCCGAAACTCTGGAATTCAATTCCTAACATGTTAAGAAATATAACGAATTTTAAGTCTTTTAAGAGATCCATTAGACAAGTTGACTTAGTGCAATTTTTATAACTACGACGCTTTTTTAATATAATTTAATTATAGTATGTTCCATATTTAGCTTTTTAACTCTTAATTTTATTGTGTTTGTGGAATACCTGTAAATCAGCTGGCGTGCTTTCACAGACCCCTACTTCGGTCCCGTCTGTGAAAGCACGCCATTACTGTAGCTAAGTGTATTTTCACAATAAACTTTATTGTTGTTGTTGTTGTTGTTACGACCTGATCAGAAATACTCCCGTCTAGTCTTGTCTCATTGGTAGCCAGCAAATCAATACAATTATAATTTAAAAGAATACGAAGTTCATCGAAATGTTTTAATACTCTTGTAATATTTAAGCTAGCCATTTTAAAACCGCGGGCCTTTGGAATTATAGAATCTGGATTGCACGTTAACTAGGTGGGGTCAAAATAAAATCGGACGTCGCCCCCACAGATAATGAATTAGAATCAAATCAATGGCCGATATGATTAACCAAATTACTTGCTAAAATGGCGATACACTTCTTGTTAAGATGACGTTTTTGATTGTTTACGCATGATTCGTCAATGTTTGGGTGTTTAATAAAACCCCGTCCATTTTGGTTGCAAAAGGATTTGATGACTTTGTTACAGTCGGTTACCTTTTTACCGAGCCACTCCTCATCATAGCGCTGTGTCAATGCTGAGATCGTGACTTCGGTGTCAGGAGAGGAAGACGAAATTAGGTTTCCCAAGTCGACTATCTGTTCAGCAACAACACGTGGAGAATGATCCTTAAGGTCATTAGTACCAACATGGAGTACAATTTCGTTAAGGCATAAGTTGCAGGGAAAGCTGTAAATAATGCTTCATGTCACCAACTGTAGCACCAGGGAAGCTTCGGACAGTCACCCGTCGCTTCGCCGCGCGGCTCAATAGGTCTCTTCGCAGACCTTTAATTATGGCATCGCCAATAATGACGGTTATTCAAGGGTCGAAAAACCCGAATTTCTGGTGAGCTTTCGTGGTCGACAATTACATTCTCCGGACTAAAATTACTGGCCAGCAAAGCACTTTCGGTATTATCTTCACTCGTGTCGTCATGATTACTCGGTTGGGCAGCAACCACATTCTTCGCAATGTCCCCTTAAAACTTTTTCATATCACTACATGCACTTCGCTGTATCTGTAGCGTCTTAGTGGTTGGATAGAAATTGAATGTCGCATGAGGTAGCTTTAGAACGAAACAAGAGCGGCGTTGCTCGATATGTTTACCTTACCGCTGGTGCTGTCGCCATCTTCGTTGCCCTTGGCAAATCTAGCATCAAGGAATTGTTCAAGTTCATCTACAGAGCCATTCCAACTGAACGGGTTTTTCCTTTAATTGGACGATAGAAACCGATCAAGATGCAACGGGATCAAGATGCACGGGAAATAGCTGAGTCTGATATAGGATTTTCGGCACAAGCATCTGGCACGTCCGTTCGCCATTACGTCTCGCCTCTTATTACTGTTTGCATTAGCGTTTTGTTGTTGTGAGCGCTATCAGCCTACGCTACAGCACCAGTCTCAGATTATTCCAAAAACTACCAAATTAATATCCTTATAGCTTTAGGACTGATACCAGATTCCCTCAAAAATCATCGCCTAATGAATTTTTGCTTTCTTTTAGCTATACATTATATTTGGATTTGAAAGAAGAAACAAACGTTGCCTAAAGTAGAAAGCTTTCTCAGATACCTTAATTCGATCTATCTAGCTGAACAAAAGTTAATTTGAAGCACCGTACAAACAAAGTGGGAATTACTAATTTAGAAAGCCCTGATTTTTTTCTTTCGTTTTTGGTTTTGTCTGTTTGATTAGTCCCCAGACCGATAGACTGCGAGCAGTCCCTCTTTCTTTCCTTCGTCGATCTTGTGAGCAAACGCGAAGCCCGAGCGAGCGGAAATTGGGGCGAGCGGAAGTCAAGTCGAGCGAGCGGAAAGAAGGAGGGACTGCAGCCTTTTCTCTTTGCGACGTGTTCAGATAACTCAGGCGTGAAACGCTTCGCCCCTTTTTGTCGCGTGGGCCAAAAATGAACTTTCTCGCTTTTGAGAATTTTCGAGCGATTATTTTGGTCTCTGTGGAAAGCTAGAAACCTCTAGTTTTTAGATTTTCTAATTGCCACGCACGAAATAATTTCAAGAAGTTGAATTCCACTTTTCCGTCAATGAATTATAAAATAGCGCTATGGTGTTGTCCGTTTTCCAGTCATCGCAAATAAGATAATTCTGTATTTGTCTTGCCGGAAAAAAAATTACTTAAGACTTAACTCGCGTTTTATTTGTATTCTTACAATAATTTTGGTCTCGATGGAAAGCTAAATCCTTGCAGTTTTGATTTTTGCATTCGCTTGGGTGAAAATGTTCACAGAACATGGAAAAAATTTTCCGTGTACGAGTAAAACAGTGGTTGGGTGACCGCCGTCCCACAGATTAAACAAACAATGACGCTCTGTTTTCGAAAATTCTAACTCTCGTTAGTTTTGACGTAAAGAAATAATTTTGGTCTCTATGGAAAGCTAGAAAAGTGTAGTTTTTAGATGTTGTTATTAGCGCTCACGAAATCCGTTCAAGAAGGTAACATCGGCTTCCGTCAATGAATGAAATTGGGTTATCATGTTGTCCCTTTTCCTGTCAACGCAAGAATTAACGAAATATTTGTGTCGCCGAAAAAAGTTATAACTCGCGTTCTATTTGTATTCTTATAATAATTTTGGTCTCTATGGAAAGCTAAAGCTTTGTAGTTTCTGTTGTTTTTTTTTTAAATTCCGCTTGGACGAAAATGTTCGCAGAACATGAAGTAATTTTTTCCGTGTACACCATTGCTGTCTGTTGTGTTTCGTTTTGTCTGTCAACTGGTTGCCAACGACTTATGCTAATCAAATTCATCTGACAGTGTACATTGTCTGATTAGCCAATCGGAATATTCCGTTGCCTGTGCAACGGGAAATTTGAACGCGTCGTAAACAGAAAAGACTGCAGTCTCTTTATCTTTCCGCTCGCTTGCGCTGACTTCCGCTCGCCCCAATTTCCGCTCACTTCCGCTTCGCGCTCGACCACAGGATCGACGAAGGAAAGAAAGAGGGACTGCTCGCAGTCTACCAGACCGAATAAACCTCCACTGCCTTATCACAACAGCTTTGCAACCGACTGCCATAAAACTTAAATGTTTAAATTTTAAAAGTAATGTACACTGTTTACCGTAAATATATATATGTTAATCACCGGCTGGGAGGTCCGTATAGGGAAAAACTGTTCCCGAGGTCTGCTGTTTTTTTTTTTGAAGATGAACAAGGAAAACTGGTGTGCAAAAAGTCTCTTTACGCGCGTTTCGTCACACTGTTACAGTTTAAATTTAGCCCATAAAAAAACCGGACGCAAATCTCAGAGAAAAATGGTAGACTAACGATACAACGATAAACACAAAACTTCAAATATATCTTGGAGCAATAAATATAAAAAAAACAAACAGTGATATTTCATAGCAAGCACAGAGAAATAAGTTGAACAAACTAAACAACGATGTTTGAAAAATTCGCACAAATATATTTATTGCTTTGTCTTGTTGACAATGAAATCACACTTTCAAATTCGGTTTTAACGAAAGTTCGTAAAACACGAGGAATACCTTAAGTGAAAAATATTTAAACATCTCTCTCATATCTTATTATTTCAAGTATTTATCTTCGTTCTTCTTCAAAAAACCTTCACAAATCAATGCTAAAATGAGAAAACTACGCAAGAAGTTCATGCAAGCTGCACAGCGTTGCGATGTGTTTGTTTGACCATTTTCTGGCTACGAATCATAATTTCTTAAATGAAGCAAAATGGAACGAGATTAGAAAATAGAACTCCAAAGAAGCTAACGGATGTCAACCGAAAAACTAAGCTTAAAAGACTGCTCTGCAGTTAGTCGTTTTAATTTAACGGCATGTCAACAGTTCAAGAAAAACAACAACTCGAAAAACAGCAAATCAGCCAAGTGTTGTCACCGAAATCAAGTGAATACTCGCCTTTTGAGGAATAACCAGGGCTTTTACTCCATTGCTGATGTTTTCCTTTCGCTTTGCAAAGTTTTGTAGGCGAAAAGTTGTGTTTTAAGATGAAAAATCTAACGTCTCGCCGCGCTGTAGTAAAACATTTTTTCTTCAAGATTTCCCGCCAATTCCGGACCGGCTTGCCCGGTCCGGATGGGAAAAAGCTGGACCGGCTAAGAGCGCATTATTAGCCAATCAGATTCAAGGATTTACGATTCTGGCCTGCTGAGATGCTTCAGAAAAAAATAAGTAGTCTTATTTGTAAGTAAGATGTGTGTAATTTTTTTTTTGTGTGTTTTTGAATATAAAATAAATATTGAAAAACAATAATAAATACCTCTTACTAACCGAGTCCGAGGTCCGTACTGTAAGTTACGGACCGAGTTTTTCCCTGTTGATTTATGGCCCAAGCGCGAAGCGCGCGGGCCATGAATTAATGGGAAAAAACGAGGATCCGTAACTTACAGTACGGACCGAGAAAACGAGGTTAGTAAGATATTTATTATATCTCTGAGGTTAATCCGGCGCGCGGGAAAGAAACCTTGTTGAAGTCAAGCGGGCCGTACTGTAGAATACGGCCCGCAAAATTGACCAATCACAGCGCGCGTACTTAGAGATATGATAATAATAGTAGTTAGAGATATGATAATAATAAAAACGACACGATTAGGATGCGTTCTCCTTCGTCGAAAGCAATTAGTCAGCGCTAAAATGCGTAAGCCAACACAAAATAACTCCCCGGTGCTTTTCGAGTGCGGCCACAAATGTGGTTTAAAATCTGAAACATCAAGCAATTTATTAACTACAATAACAGCACCCCATCGTTGTAACATGACCATTCTCGTACTATTAATTAGATCAAAGAAGTGAATACACGGTTGAATAGCTATCGCCACCTGATCACTGCTGGTTTCACAAACCGGGCTAGGATTTTCAGTTAAACTCTTGATTTTCAGTTAAACTCTTGAACTCCGTCTGTCTCTGTCTAGTTTGGTAAGGATACAATCCCTCTGTGAATTTTAGGCGAAGAGAGCGTGGAAATACTTCCAGTTGTTTTACACTCACATTTCCCGGCGTTTATCACAAGATACTCAAGGCCGCGCCACAAACCGTATGCCATACGTTTTACTCCTTGTTGTTATTGTAGTATTTCAAGGATAAGGAAGGTGGTTCGATCCCCCCCTCCCCCTCCCCTCAAGTCCCTTTTTGTTGTTTTCACCGTCACCACGATCTTGTTAAGGTAACGCTCTCTATGTAAAATGATACCATCTGAGTCTTGCCAAAAACTATCAAATGTGTGATTGTGTAAGATGTGCTCTGTAACTGAACTGTATTCACGCTTTGCACTTTTGCTTGGAGCAAGGGCGTGAGCGGAAGTATTCGCGAAGTTGTGCTCTCCGGAAGTTTGATTGATATGTCCGTCGACGGGAGAAGTTCTAAAATTTTTTTAAGATTACTCAAATTGTTTGGGAGTGTAATAGCGAAGCTCCGCGTGCCGAAGGCGCGCGCGCGGAGCACCATGTTTAAGAAAATAATATATATATTTAGCCAAGCCTAAAAGTGGAGCTCCAAAAGCATTCTTTTTCTACTGGCATTTACATATAGTCTGCTTGTCATATCACCCATCTGACCTCACTCAAGCTACAGACCCAATGCTGTAAAAAATAGTATGGAAAGGCGATCTGAGCCAGTGACACAGTGGATTTGGACCCCCAACGGATTACCATCCTCCAGTCCAGATCTGCTTGTGGATCAGATTTGGACCCCATAGTCCAGAACTGCTAGCAGATATGAACCCCCTTTTACGGATTTGGACCACTACCCCTCCTAAAAACAAGCGTTCTGTTGAGTAAGGTAATAAAAATTCCCTTGCAAATTGAGTTTGGAGATGTAAAAAAAGCAAAATAAAAATATTGAGGTAGGTTTTTTAAAAATAATCTTTAATACTTTGTATAAAAAAGAACCTGCAACGCTAGTTTGCATCTATAAATTTTTAAAACAAAACATTTCTCAACATCTTAGAGCAATACCTAAGAACAGGTCTGTTTCCCCGTTCAACTGTAGGCTACTTAGTTATGGTTTAGAGCCACTAGAAATTGGTGGAGAAGCCTGATGATTGCTCCTTTGAATCAGATATATAGTGATTCAGATCATCACTTCATGATGAATGCAATTTCAGTTATCCACAGCCTAGCTCCCATGAGACAGTTGGAAATCAGAAATTGTGTTTCCTCTGGATATATGTATGCCTCAAAAAATTATGAAAGAAAGATACACAGAAATCGTATTTAGATAATATGAATTAAGATTAAGGTATTTCTTTTGATCAGTTACTTCTTGACCTTACTATCACAAAAAGACTGCTTGCTAACATAAAGCTCATCAATCAATGCACCTACAGTGTTTTCAAAAAGAAGTCCAGCTGCTCTTCTGGCCAGCCAAGTGCAAGACCAAGCAACTTAATAATAAAATATTGGCCATTTGGTTGATACCACTATCAAGGTAATTAACAATGCAGTATGAGGATTTAAGGTAATGATTCATCAAAGCAAAAGTGCTGGCAATCCGTGTTAGCCATCTTAACTTGATTTTCTATTTTGCAAAGAAAGGTAAGGACTAGTCTCACATTTCTCCACGTACATCTGAAATTGCTCAACCTACTTCATCAAACATCAGAAATCCCATTAAACATTTATGCCAAGAAAGTCGAAAGGCATGCATGAAGTCCAAAGGATGTGTACGTTGATAAGAATGAGCTCACTTTAAGATTAATTTCAAGTTGTAAGTTTAATAATACTTTGTCATGCGAATACAACTAGGTTGATACCAAACAAAAACAGTGCATGACTGGAGAATAATTGGGAGAAAGTAAATTCCTATACAAAAAATATTATCTAATATTACACATTCTAAAAACTAAAAGGTGAAATTTAAACGTGGCCCAAAGGTAACCTATTAGAATCAAATAAAATCGAATACTTGTCTCTTTACAAGTCACCTCTGATTTGAGATTCACAACAAAAATTAAGAGGTAAAATTGAAATACAATCCAAAGCTAACCTAATTAAATTACATACTTGTCACTCACAAGCTACATCTGATTTAAAATTGACACAAATAATGCAATAGATAGGACTTAAAACTGCTTAAAGAAGGTGCATGCATGATGTTCGATGGAACATCATTCCAGTCTGTTATGTAGCGATTTAAAAAGAAAAGCTGAAGGCCATATATATATTTAGCCAGGCCAAGCCTAGAATCGGAGCTGCACACTCTCCCCGAGCAACGTCGCATGGCTTTTGTTTGGGCCAGTTTAATTTGTGTCCAAAACAGTTGAGCAGCAGCAGGGAAAACGAAGAGTTTTCGATAGCAAACGTTTGCAAAAAAAACACAGACATTCTTGAGTCCTAACTACTTTCAGATGAAAGCGTAAAGGAATTCAAAGCGGATAAAAAAAACACTACAAGCGACGCAAAGTATGATGCGAGCGTTTGCTCGAAGAAGGAGAAGGTGGACAAATTAAACAACACTAGCTAGTAATAAAAATAGCTTGTACTGATTAAGCTAAATGTCCGTAGAAAAGACAAAAAAGAGGTCCGTACTTGATCGCTTAGAGCAGTCAACATGAATCACCGAGGCAGCAATCACTCGGAACGCGACAGAGCTGAATAATAGCGCCATTGCCCACAAAATCCTTCCTTGGCTAACACAAAACACTAAAGTGCTTTGATAGTTTTACTGTTACTTCCCATGTCTTCCGAAGAACCTTCTTCAATTAATGATTCTCAGTGGCAAAACATCATCCAGTTAACGAAGAAAGCGCTTGCCAAAAAACACCAGCATTTCTCTCGTAGACCCGTCCACTGTAAAATTCATCAAAGCCAGCCAGCCAGTGAACCCGTTTCGCTGTTTTTAAAATCCAAACGCTGATTCTTACCGTTCAAACAAATTAAGACGGCATGTTTATAGACGGCGAAACTCGTAATAGCTGTTTACCGGCCACTTTCGACGAAGTTTCAAATGACGAGTGAAGCGCGCTGGTTTTTGACATTTTTGACAGCATTTTGACAACTTTATGTCAGATTTTGAGACGTGCACAATTTGCACATGAATTTGATCGGCTTTTTTTTTTACTTGAGCTTGCGTTTCCACCTATAATCGTTAATTTAGGATTCATTGCGATCACGCGTTAATAAGATAAGGGCAAAAGTTTCTTAACGCTGTTGAGGCACCAAGGTCGAAAAACAATCAGCCAAGCCGAGTAAAAACACTCGTTCGCTTGCAAAGAAAACAACGTAACAAAACAAACAAACAATTCAACTACTTCTTTGCGTCCAAAACGAGTACAGATGATTGTTATTTATATCCATTCGAGAGAAAAATACACGTTTCATTCCTAAACAAAAGTAACAACGATTAAACCAAATGTTAAGCTTCTATTTATTTAATTTACCTCACCGTCCTGTGTTGTAGAGGTTTCTACCACTTGAAAATACGTAAGCTTCAGTAAAGTAAAAACAAGCATCCGCAAAAATAGCAAACGGTTTGTCCAAAGAAAGAGCTTCTTCCACAGAGTTTGAGCTACTAGTTCCTCCCATTAATACAGGTGAACTGTTAAGTGACCTTTCTTGGTGACGAGATGCAAGATGCCGCTGTAAAGTGAAAGCCCTTGAAGAGTTGAATTATACTGTTTTCAACCGCACAATCGATCCAAGATTGAAGCTTTTCTTGAGAAAAATCTTTCGCTCTTCCTTTCATCACTTGAAAATTCACCTTCCGGAGTATCTTTTGACAAGTTCTTGATTTTTATGCTTTTTACGCGAATTTAAAGACAAACTTCGATCGAAGAAGATGAAGATGAAGAAACCAACTGAATGTGAAATTACGAACCGCACAAAGCGCGCGAAAAATTAAGCCTCGGTTTGATTTGGGTTTCCCACACCTGGCTTGAGCCTGCGATCCAATCGAAAGCAAGTACCTGGTAAGCGGTCAACTTAAAAAAAAACAGCTGATCTCGATGAGGTCTTAAGTTGAGCCCGCGATATGGTCACGAGACACTGGTCAGCGGATACCTTGTTTTGATAGGTGTCAATTGGCTATAAGAGGAATGTCCAGTATCAAAGACGTACGCTGTAAATTAGCTTGTCAGGTTGGCCAGGTGGAGTATGGCCGCCATGTTGGATTATTATGATTATTATTAGGATATTATTAATTATTGGGCGACTCCGTCGTCGTCATGCGTACGCGTCCACAGGCAATACCGCTAGCCAAGATTACCATGAGAAAAGCAGTCGACGGGTTTCTATAGGTATGGTGCTCCGCTGGAGCTCCGCTATGAAAACCCATCTGTCTGAGAAAAATTTGGTTATGACGTCATCGCACGACCAACCGCACGTACGTCCGCCCCTCCATGTATGCTAGTATGAAATACCACTGAGTCTAATAATAATAATAATAATAATAATAATGATAAGCGAATCGGCGTGAACGTGAGGTTGGAAGTGATCCAGAAAACAGCATTGCTGGGGACAGCAAAGATACTAAGGACAGTACTGTCCCTGTAAGAAGAAGGAAAAGAGAGAGCTGGGACCCGTGGTGACTTGTTGTAACCCGCTCCCAAGGACTTAACCAGGCCGAATATCCTGCCTGAGTCTATAATGAATGGACATAATAATACAACATGGTTACTTTACAGCGTACATCTTTGATTTTGGACATCCATGTTATGGTCAATTGACCCCTGTCAAACAAGGTATCCGCTGACCAGTATCATGTGACCATATCGCGGGCTCAAGCTTAAAGCTTGTCGAGGTCAGCTTTTTTTTTTGGTTGACCGCTGAGGAGGTACTGGTTTTCGACTGAATCGCAGGCTCAAGCCAGGTTAACTTAACCAAAACGAGACACCCAAGCCAAAACAAGGCTTAATTTTTCGCGCGCTTTCTGCTGCTCGAGATTTTACATTCAGTTGGTTTCTTCATTTTATAATAATAATAATAATAATAATATATCACATTTATATTGCGCATTTTCTATGCAATATTCAAATGCGCATTACAACACTGGCCGGGGACTTTGCCAGACTGCTTATAACGCAGTTTACAATTAATGAAGATGAGTTATGAGTGCCCCCGTAATGTAAATATCAAATTAAGACAGACACTAGGGGTGGTCACTGCCAGAGTTTTGTTGCGTCCCTAGTGGTTCTTTTACGTCCCACAGAATCAGAGAATTATGAAGAGTTGTGAGACGGGGCCTACGGTTTATCGTCCTTATCCGAGAAGACTAGAAAGTCTAACCGTTTGTAGATGTCATTACAAAGGCAGCACTTTCTCCTCAATTATTTAAAGACCCTGAGTGTTGGTCCGGCCGGGGTTCGAACCCACGACCTCCCGCACGGTAGTCCGGTGCTCTACCACTGAGCTAACCGGTCGGCGGCCAAAACAACTTCATCTTCTTCGAAGTTTGTCTTTTAATTCGCGTAAAAGGCATAAAAATCAATAACTAGTTAACAGATACTCCGGAAGGAGAATTTTCAAGTGACAAAAACTTCAAAAGGAAGGGCAGAAGATTTGTCTCAGAAAACGCTTAAAACTTGGATCGACTTGCATGACGCCCGCCTTTTTATTGAAAAACAAATTGATTCAAGGCTTCAAGGGCTTTAACTTTACCGCGGCATTATGCAGCTCACCAAGAAAGGTCACTTAACAGTTCACCAGCGTTAATGGGAGGAACGAAAAGCTCAAAGTTAGTGCAAGAAGTTCTTTCTTTGGACAAACCGTTTGCAGATGCGTGTTTTAACTAAGTGGATTCGTATTTTCAAGTGGTACCAACCTCTACAACACAGGTGACTGGAAAAAAATAAATTGAAGCTTAACATTTCGTTTAATCGTTGTCACTTTTGTCCAGGAATGAGATTTGTATTTTTCTCTCCACTGAATATAAATAACAATCATCTCTACTCGTTTTTTACGCGAAGAACTAGTCGAATTGTTTGTTTGATTTGCTGTTTTGCTTGCAAGCGAACGAGTGTCTTTACTCCGCATGGCTGCCTGATTTTAGTGTTTTCGGACGTCGGTGCCTCAACAGCTTTAAAAAACTTTTGCCCTTATCTTATTAACACGTATTCGCAATGATTCCTCGTAAAAATTAAACATTAAGCCCAGGGTAAACGATGAAACACTTCATTTAACATCTTCTTGGAAGAGCATGTTTGACCGTTTAGCTGCCTCTCTCAACTTTACATTGAAATATCATCTATCATTTTCATCCGACATTTCGCTCTAGGAACAAATGTTGATCGTTCAACCTAACCAAGAAAGTGCACAGTCACAGTTATATATTTAAAAGCCATTAAAGTGTCTCTAACTTCCAGTTGCTTAGCAACCGGCAACCAGTGGAGTTCCTTTAGCATCGGCGTACTGTGATCATACTTCCTTGCGCCAGTCACGATCCGTGCAGCAAAATTCTGAACTTTTTGAAGCCTAGCAATGTTCTTTTTTGTTGTACTAGCCCACATGGACGAACAGTAGAAAAGATTGCTGAAAACTAGTGAATTTATGATGGTTATAAGCGTAGACCTATCAAACAAATGTTTCACACGATTGATTTGGCACAGGCTACCTATACACTTAGATACAACTTCGGTCACATGTTCGTCAAAACTAAGGCGAGAGTCCACGATGACCCCCAAAACTTTTGCAGAACAAGACGGTAGTATCTCTTTACTGAGTAGCGTAACTCCAAAACCCTTCGGCACGCGAGCTAACATCTGAGGGGTTCCAAGAAGCAACACCAGGCGGCAATCCGCTGCAGATCCTCGGACAAATGTTCCACAGCCATGGCTGTCTCCTGGACAGGAAACAAGAGATAGAGCTGGGAATCATCCACGTAACTCTTTAGCGAGCACAGTTTAGGGACAGCTGGGAGATCCTTGATATAGATATTAAAAAGGGCGGGCCCCAAGATCGACCCTTGAGGTATACCGTAAGCTACTTGGCACGGACCTGACACCTCACAGCCAATTCTCACCCGCTGGTTCCTGTTCGTTAAATAGCTTCTAAACCATTCCATAGCCTGCATAGACACACCCAGTTCTCGAAGTTTACGTCATAGGATCCCATATTCGATGCTGTCAAAAGCCTTTGACAAGTCCAACAGAACCAACGCTGTGACTTGTTTCCGATCCATTGCTTCGAGAATCATATCAGACATGAAAATATGAAGTGTTTCTGTCGAGTGCTTCTTCTTGTTTCCATTTTGATGTTCAGTTAAACAGTTCTGACGTGTTGTACACTCTGTTAACTGATTGAGAGCTGCTCGTTCACAGATCTTAGACAGAGCGGGTAGCAGAGATACTGGCCGGTTGTTATTAGCAACTTCACGATCCCCTTCCTTTAATATTGGTATTACCACGGACTCTTTCCAAGCAGATGGAAAAACTGATGTTAAAAGTGATCTGTTTATAAGCTCTGTCAGGACTGGAAGTATAACCGGTAGGGCATCTTTGATCACACTCATGTGTAACTTATCCATTCCTGGTGCCCTGTTTGAAGGAAAAAGACACGATGATCTTGTGTACTTCAAAGGTAGTGACTGCGCGGAATCGGAATTCCTCTAGTTGGAATATGGTCTTAGTTGAGTGGGCCTTATACGCTGGAAGAACGTTAACTGAAGCAAGCCTCTTAGATTCAGCTGCAGCCCTCGCTCCCACAGAAGTAAAGAAATCGTTGAACTCGTTGGCCAGTTCCGTCACATCCGTTAAATACACCGGTCTCGATTTCTCTTTCGTCGGGATACAGTTTCGTATCACCTTCCACATGGCACTGCTACTCTGATTGTCATTGATCTCCTTTTGGACGTAGTTCCTCTCAGCATCACATAGCCTTCTCTTAACCTCATTACGACACCAACGGTAATGCTCCCAGTCTATAGCAGCGCCCGACTCACAAGCAACTTTGTGTACTTGTTCTCTCTCATCCATCAACTTCTTGATCTCTTGATCTGGAAATGAACATTGCCGATTTCTGACCTTCCTTTTCCTGACAGGCGCATGACGTTCCAGGACTTCCAAAAATTTTTCATTAAAATGTTCTACTTTCTCACAAGCATCATCAATCAAAGCATTTTCATACCATGGGACTTGGGCGAAATCATTCACAAAGCTCTTAGAGTCGTAGTTCTTATAACTTCTAGATATAACATAAGTGGGCAGTGGTTTCGGCGCCTTGAGATTCAGTACCACATATACCAGATAATGGCCGCTAATGTGTGTTTCAACCACACCACTATCGGTAACAAGGGCTGAATTGGAAGTCATAATGACATCAATCAGAGTCTCGGATGTTGCAGTTACTCTTATAGGCTCTGTTATAAGTTGCTTCATATTTAAGTTGCTACAAAACTGTACTGTTCAAAACTTCAGCAGCACAAAGCATTCGAAGTTTGCTCTTCTTAACTGCTCTTCTTGGATACGGGACCGTGCAAGGTAATATAATATATAGATTTAGCCAAGCCCGCTAAAGGCGGAGCTCCACGATTATAATTTTTTTGCACTGGTATTGAACATCTACGCATGGCTGTCCTTGCGCCAATATTTTATGTCTAGAGTAGTCAACAGCAATTGACCGCGGTGCAAAAAATTCAAAACGTTAAAACATTACAGGAAAACAATATACGACGCGTATGTTTGTACGAATACAAATTTAAACAAACAGAAAACGATGAAACATTACATCCAGCATCGTGATGGACAAGCATGTTTGGCCATTTAGCCACATTTCTCAACATTACTTTTAAATGGCTTTCCATTTGTGATCTAGATCACTGAAGTATATTCATCCAACATTTCGCGTTAGAACAAATGTTTGATCACGTAGCCACCCCAACCAACAAAGCATGCAACCAAATGAACCAAATAACGTCGAAAGTTCAGCGATATTGCGCAAAAAATCGTTCTATGAACTCACTCTGTCTGGTGTTTGGTCAAGCATTGCTTGTGCGTTTAGCCACCCAACGTTGTTTGACGAACACTATGCTGGATGAAAATGTTTGATCGTTTAGCCGGGACTTTCATCCTTTTCTTACGAGGAGTCATTGCGATGACGTGTTAATACGATAAGGGCAAAAATTTCTTATCGCTGTTGAGGAACAAACGTCGAAAAACAGTCAGCCAAGCGGAGTAAAAACACTCGTTCGCGATCGCTTGCGAGCAAAACAGCAAAATAAACAAACAATTCAGCTACTTCTTTGCGTCTAAAACGAGTAGAGATGATGGTTATTTATGTCTAGTCGAAAGAAAAATACAAGTTTCATTCCTGATCCAAAAAAAGTAACAACAATTAAACCAAATGTTAAGCTTCAATTTATTTAATTTACCTGTGATGTAGAGGTTCTTAAAAATACGTATAAACTTTAGTAAAAACCCGAATCTCCAAAAATAGCAAGCGGTTCATCCAAAGGAAGAACTTCTTCCACTAAGTTTGAGCTACTCGTTACTCACATTATGACGATGAACTGTTAAGTGACCTTTCTTGGTGAGCTGCTAGATGCCGTGGTAAAGTGAAAGCCCTTGAAGGGTTGAATCATTTTGTTTTTCAACCACACAATCCGAGCTCCATGCAAGTGGATCCAAGTTTTAAGCTTTTCCTGAGAAAAATATTTTGCTCTTCCGTTTTAGCACTTGGAAATTCACCTTCTGGAGTATCTTTAAACTAGTTCCTGATTTTCATACCATTTACGCGAAGAAATTCGAAAGAAGATGAAGTTAATTTGCTCAAAATGAAGAAACCAACTGAATGTAAAATTTCGAGCCGCAGAAAGCGCGCGAAAAATGAAGTCTCGTTTTGGTTTGGGTGTCCCACACCTGGCTTGAGCCTGCGATCCAATCAAAAGCCAGAACCTGGTGAGGGGTAAACTTTAGCCCGCGATATGGTCACATGATACTGGTCAGCGGATGCCTTGTTTTGACAGGCGTCAATTGACCATAACATGGATGTCCGAGGATATCCTATATTATCTGGACATTTCACCGCGCGTACATGAATCAGCGGACGTACGTACGTACGTAGGCACGTAGGTACGGTGACCAAAACCGAACAGATGGGTTAACATATTTTCTTACCAATGGTACTCCGCTTCGCGGCCCTTTGGGCCGCCGGAGCTTCGCTAAAAATGCCATATGCAAGTAGGTTTTGAAAACTGCCGTCGCTTTGTACTGTGCATGTGATTAAGTGTGAACTGAAACGTTTCCTTGAAGAACGCGATTATACAGAGTATGCGACATGCATCACACCTTAAATTCAGCTTTCAGAAATTTTCGCCAACTGCAAAATGAATGTCGGAGCTCATAACAGCAGACATTTCACGTCACCAAAACAGAGAGTGAAAATAAGTTAGGTATGCTGATCACATTCAAGTATATAAAAAGGCCTTCACGGGAAGAGTTGTCCGGCTCTGAGCTAACTACACCTAAGCCTTGTCACCTCGGCGACCTTACCAGAGAATAAGCTATCACTTTTGTTATCAGATGATATCAGGTAGTTCACCTTTTCACTTGATATCGAAACGAAAGTCATTGTGATGTAACCGAAAATACTGAAACGCAAAGCGAATATACGCTTAATTAAATCTGCTTTTCTTTGTGTCCTATCTCAAATTTTCTAAGGCCTGTGTCTGTCCTTGAGACAAAATTGAAACAAGTCTGTCTTGATACATACATACATACATACATACATACATACATACATACATACATACATAAACTTTATTTTTTCTCGAATTTAAGAGTAGCTATTATAAAAGCTAATGTTTCCGAGAAAACAATAACAAAAGAAGTCAACAAAACATACGATAACTTATAAACTACAATTCTGTACAATATTTACAATTAATGGCTAAAATAAAATAAATCTGTGTACAATATTATAAAAACACTATGAGCAGAAATTACAAAATTTACCAAATTTACATTAAGTTAAGGCTAACTAATGCATTTTTAAAGTCATTAAAGTTAGCAGTTCGAACAGAGTCCGGCAGTGAGTTCCATTGTTTAGCGGCATGATAAGAAAAGGAGCGAAGGCCATAAGCAGTAGTTTTAGGTACAGGGAGTGTCAGAATGTAGTTACCGCGTAAGTTATAGGAAGTGGTACGAGGAGTAAACATATTCCTCATGTAGATAGGATATTTAGTTAAAAATATACTTTTGTAGAGTAAAATTAACATATTGTGTATACGTCTTTTATATAGAGAAACAAGGTTAACTTTGTCAGATAAGTTGTTATATGTAGATTCGAAATCATTTAGAATAAACCTAAGAATCCTTTTATTGAGAGCTTCTGTTTTCTCGGTATTTCGCGCGCCGCAGAAATGCCACACCGATGAACAATAGTGAAAGTGTGGCAAGATAAAGGCCTTATACAGTTTAACCAAAGTGGCCTTGGAGATCAGTTTTCTAAATCTTATCATGACATTTAACAGATTATTATTGACCTTTTTGCAAACCGAAGATACGTGTTTATCAAACTGAAGTTTGTTGTCAATGTTCATACCAAAAATGTCGATTGACTCGTTGACTGAAAAACAGACAGTATACTCCGTGTCACCAAGGATCAAGGCCTGATGTTTAGTTTCGTTGACAATCATTCCGTTTACATTGTACCACTGATTTGCTGTTTCTACTTCCTTACACAAGAATTTTTCTAGTGCCACCGGATCCCTGTCCGAGTAATAAATTTGATGGTCGTCAGCATAAGCGTTAAGCTTAGCTCTCTTTATATGATAGAAAAGATCGTTTATAAATATATTAAAAAGAATGGGACCTAAAACACTACCCTGAGGTACTCCGCGCTTAACAGTTTCCCACGACGAGAAAGTGTCACCAATCTTCACCCTCTGTTGTCGATTTGACAGATAGTCTCTTAACAGGGCACAACTATCCTCGTCTAATCCGTAGGCTTTGAGTTTGGCTAATAGCAGGGGGTGCTGTATAACGTCAAAGGCCTTTGACAAATCCATAGACACTATCCCCACAAGTTGTCCATCATCACGCATAGACCTCCACTCTTCTGTCATTCTTAATAACGATGTCTCACAGCTGTGAAACTTTCTATACGAGCTTATAAAATCAGACAAAATAGAAGTGTAGAAGTCATTTAGCTGTGCGGCTAAAATCCTCTCATAAATATTGTTAATTGCTGGCAAAACTGTGACCGGCCTGTAGTTTGCTTTACTCGATTCGTCATCTTTTTTAAACAGTGGAGTGACTTGTCCCATTTTCCACGAGGCTGGATATCTACACTGATCGACAGAGGAGTTAATGATATTAGCTATTGGCCCAGCAATCACATCCGCCGACTCTTTAAGTAGTCTCGGAGAAATCATGTCGTGGCCACATGATTTTCGGACATTTATATCCAGGAGCAATTTATTTACCAGTACCTGGTTGGTGTGTTGAAATTTGAAATGGCCTTTTGAGCTGTGTTCATGAATGGCAAGAATGCTCGGATGATTTGCATAATCCTGTCCATAGTCCTCTTCACCTACTTGGGAAGCGCAATCGGCAATTTGAACAAAGTAATTATTGAATAAATCAGCAATTTCCTTCTTGTCACTAACAACAATATCATTCTCCTTTAAAATAATGTCGTTTGCTTGTTTTGTCTTAAAATTAAAAAAGGGGCGGTAAACAGACCAAAACTTGCGCGGATTTTCCTAACCTAAAACCCTGCCGCCAAAATCCATACTGATTAGTTGACTTCGCCAAGAAGGACCTTTTTGTCCGTACGGTAGCCTACGTGCAGACCTTTCCTATTTCCTTTGTTGCACGCGCAAAAGGGAAATCGGAGACGTCTGCACGTAGGCTGTCCGTACGGGAACGGCTTGCCTCGAAGCTAACTTTATTATTATTTTTTTCTTTGACAAAATTGACAACTCGCGGCAGCTTCTGAATGCTGATTTTCGATCAAATTTTCCATTTTGGGACATTACGGCTCTGACTCATGCGAAGACCAAGATCGATATAAGCCAGCTCAATACAGCCTTGGTTGCCCAAAAAACCTGTTTATCGGCAACTCGTCTATCGGCTTCGTTGCCGAAAAAAACAGGTTTTTCAGGCAACCAGGGTTGTATTTCGCTGCGCCAGAACGCCTCACGTTACATGTGAGTGCAAAACATGCTGCGCGAAGTGCGCTAGAAAATTTCATGCCGTGCGAAGTGCGCCAGAAAATTCCCTGTTGCTGCAGCGCAAACCGGCCAGCAGCCGCAAGAGTTTCGAGAGAAGCTCTGCAACTGTTTTACGGGCGAATTGCGCAGGAGGGGAACGGAAACCTCCCTGAACCATTGCGGCCCGATCGTATTTTTAATTACGACGTGTTGCTGATCTCCAAAACCGATTTCTATGAATGGTTTCGCGTTTGGAGAATGGACGTATCAGTTGAAAATGAAACCAAAGACGATCTGTTTGAATTTGCAAACCAAACGAGAGCAAAGGTTGTTGATTTGCTTGCAAGCGAAATCAGAAAATTGAAAGGTGTAAAAGCAAGTTTCGGGTTGCAGGCAACATTTTCAATTGAAAGAGAGGGAGAAGAAAGGCAAACCATGGATCACTATTTCAAAGAACAATTCCCACACGTTTTCGAAAGAGATGATGATGAGGAAGAAATTGAGCAAACATTTGATGAATTCATTGAAACAGCAAAAGGGGAAATCGAGAACTGGTCGGAGAGAGGATAAGGGTGGAAGCTTGAAAAAAAATCAATATTCCGTACGTGAACGTCGCGCGCTACCAGCCGCTGCGCGGAGGAACTTATTTTCTCTTCCGGCCAATCTGGCAAAAAAGAAGGCCGTTGTGAACGTGCGAAACAGAGACAACCAATGCCTGAAGTGGGCACTGAGAGCTGCTTTATTCCCATCACAAAATGGAAAGGACGCACAAAGACCGAACAAATATCCGGTCGACGATAACATAAACTACAGGCATTGATTTCCCAACCCCGGTGAAACAGTTCCACAAACTTGAAAAACAAAACCCCGGCCTTGCAATCAACGTTTTTGGCTGGGGAAATGATTGTGTGACAGTGCACAGGTTGAGCAGGAAAGAAGCAAGGATGCCACGGGCAAACCTGATGCTGGTCTTACCCCGGAATATCTCTAGAGTTACTCTAATTACAACCTGAGAAACTCTGAGGGAAAACTGGCATTACCGAAACCAAGAACCAATTATTTAAAACGTAGCTTCTCCTACAGCGAGGCCAAGTTATGGAACAACTTGCCCGATAGCTTAAAACATGTCGGATCTGTTGATCAATTTAAGCGAAAGCTGAAGAAGGTATCCAACATATCGGATTCCCACACGGCAGTCATGTAAAGCAATTAGTTGTAAATAGTCTTAGTTTTAAACTTGCAATACTCAACTGATGATTTTCCACGTTTAAAGAAAGTCTTACATACATACATACATACATACATACATACATACATGCTTGAGTCTGGTGAAAGACAGCACTATTCCTTTGCGAAGCGAGTAAGCGCCCTGCTCTTCGACCAGACCAAAAACAGAAACGCAAAGCACTATTGCATGACGTGTTTGACAGGCTTCAGAAGAGCGGACTTGATAGTGAACCACAAAAAGTACCGCAAGGGGGTGAACGGCAGGCCAACAAGGATCGAGATGCTTGAAGAGGGGAAAACACCCTGTCTTTCCGAAACCACCACAAACAAATGAAGGCGCCATACGTGGTTTATGCGGACTTCGAGGCCTTGGTCAAAAAGATGCCTGGCTGTGAGCGCGCAGAAGGGGCAGGGACAAGCTTCACGGAGAATACGGAATGGCGCAGTTGTGAGAGGCGACGGCTTTGCCACACAACCAGTTGTCTACAGAGGTGAGAACAAGGTCGAAGAGTTTCTGAAGGCGCTGGTAGAGGAAGAGGCAAAGATAAGAGAGGAGCTGGGGACCCCAAACCACTTGTGATGAAGGCAGTTGATTGGTGGGAACACAAAAACGCGACTGTATGTCACATTTGCAACAAGAGCTTGTTAGTGGACCACTTTCTCGACAACAGCACAGGCAAGTATTGTGGCCAAAGCCACAAAAGCTGCTTTTACACAGCGCTTTAAAAAAGTCGTATTGGACCAAAAAAAGAACAAAATCGACTAACGGATTGCAAAAACCAGGAAACGTGTTTGTTCTGCACAGAGCCCCTGCTGTGGCAAAACCACAAAGACTCTGTAAAGGACCACTGCCACGTGACAGGCTTGTACCGCGGAGCCTCGCACAACGCATGCAATCTGAAATTGCGAATTAACCCTAAAACGAGCCCAATTCCAGTTGTGTTTCTGTGCTGAGGGGCTACGACGCACACCACCTGATGCAAGCGATGTCTCAGCTGCAGAAAGAGGTGAAATGCATCGCGAACAACATGGGGAAAAAACATCACATTTTCAGTCGGGGGTCACATTTCATTGACAGCTTGAACTTTTGCAAGGAAGCCTTGATTGACTTGTGAGCGCAACGCCAAAGGAGGCACTCAAAATAATTTCTCGAGGCGGAGAGCTGCTCTTCAAAACAGAAATTTACCCCTACGAGCACATGGACTCTTGGGAAAGATACAGCAAGACAGCCAAGCCGGACAAAGAGAAATTTTACAGCAAACTCAACGACGATCACATTTCAGATGAAGAGTACACTCACGCGCAGAGGGTCTGGGAGGCTTTTGAATGCAAACGCCTGGTGACTACCATGATCTTTGTGTGAAAACCGACGTTGCACTTTTGGCGGAAGTTTTAAAAAACTTCCGGAACCTGTGCCAAAAGCAGTACGGGCTGGATCCGGCGCATTACTACACGTCGCCCGGCCTCTCCTGGGATACGCTCTTGAAAAAGACGGGGGTCGAGCTTGAGTTCCTGACAGACCTCGACATGCATCTCTTCGTAAAGCGGGGAATGCGGGGCGGAATCTCGATGGTGAGCAAGAGACACGCAAAGGCAAACAACCCGATGGTGCCCGGCCGCAACCCCAGCAAACCGAACAGCTACATCATGTACCTGGACGCGAACAACCTCAACGGCTGGGCAATGAGCAAGCCGCTACCGAAAAGAGATTTCAATTGGAAGCGGGTCATGCCCACAGAGGAGGAGATCATGAAGAAAAAGGAGAACGCAAGGAATGGATGGATTCTCGGGGTTGATCTTGAGTACCCGGATGCGCTGCACAGAGAACACAACAGCTTCCCCCTGGCGCCGGAGAAAAAGGCAACAAAAAGGAATGGATGTCGGACTATCAAAAGAATTTGATGAACGACCTGGGTCTGAAACCGTCGCACAGCTAGAAGCTGCTGCTAACGCTTCAGGACAAAAACAACTACGTCGTGCATTACAGAAACCTGCAGTTTTATCTTTCCGAGGGCATGAAATTGAAGCGCGTACACAAGGTGCTGGAATTCGAGCAAGAACGCTGGATGGAACCATACATCCGCATGAACACGGAGTTCAGGAAAATGGCAAAGAGCGACTTTGAAAAGAACTTTTACAAGCTCATGAACAACTCAACCGCGTTGACATAAAAATAGTGCACAGCAACGAGGCAGACTAAAAAAAACTGATTGCCAGTCCCCGGTACGCAAGGCACGCGTTCTTCTCGAAAGACCTGGCCGGAATTGACATGCGCAAAACCAAGCCGACTCTGAACAACCCTCCACAGGGGGATGACAATCCTGGACAACAGCAAAATCCTGATGTACGACTTTTCTAGAACAAGCTCAAAAAAGAGTGCGGTCCAAGGTGTGAGCTCCTCTACACAGACACGGACAGCCTTCTGCTGGAGATTGAGACAGACGACGTCTACAAAGACATTTCAAGAAACACGCACCTGTATGACACGAGCGACTATCCGAAAAACCACCCGCTTCACTCAAATGCCAAAACAAAAAGGTTTTGGGCAAAACGAAAGACGAATGCGCCGGAAACCCGATTGCAGAGTGTGTCTTTCTGAGGCCGAAAATGTACTCAATCATGAAGACAGGCGAAAAAATTATCAAAAAATCAAAGGGTGTGAAAAAGAGCGCTGTCAAGAAACAAATCAAACACGAGCAGTACAAGGAAGCGCTTTTCAGGAAGAAACAAGTGTGGTGCGGAAAGAACATTCTTCGAAGCAGAAAAAACAAACTAATATACCCCCGCCAGATCTTGAGAAAATCGAGAATAAAACTCGCAGCGACCAGCGAAAGCTTTGAACTGAAATTTGAGAAAAAAATACAAAATTCTATCTGAGTCTCTTGAAAAAAAGATGAATGCGTTACTGTCACGCGGATATTACGTGACTGGGCTGCATTATTGTCACGCGTAAGATTGCGTGACGTGTCACGAAAAGGGACAAAACCCATGTCGGGTGGTGCTCGCTGGCTGTCCTTGGCTAGCCCCGGTTAGGTCTTTTCCCACCTCTGGCAAGGCGATTGCCCCTTCCCATTTTACCACTGGGACCGTGGTTGAGAACTCCGAGGGGATTTCTGAGCCCCCCCTATTACCAGTAGGGCCGGAGCGGACTCACCCAAGGGATACTGTCTACTGGAAGACCTCCCCCTATACTCCGTAATTCACCGTCTGCACAAGTCGTCAAACAGGGTTCAGACAGTGGCCAACTGTAACCACCTTAGACTTCACTAGAGTTTGCGAACTAACATGACAAGATTTAATCTTCCTATATATATATTCATCAGCTTGGCATTTCTCCCCCTTGTGGTAACCCGCCCAGAGCTGGGAAATTTTTTGGATTTGGGCGCATGCGCTTTCGAGCGATCAATTAAAGAGAGGCAAAATAACAACATGCATGCGCTTTCGAGCGATGAATTAAAGAGAGGCAGAATAACAACATGCAAAGCCTCTGAAGGCCGAAATGATTGCATTGGCCCATGGTATTTGCTGTGTTTTCACAGAAGCTTTTACGCCCGTTTGGCAGAAAGATGTGAAACAAATCACTTACCAGGTTGTAGAGGCCATGCGAGAAGCAAAAAAAGCTGAAACAGGCTTGGATTGACTCCTCTTTCTTGAGGAAACACAGTTTACAAGTGTTCGATAGTTGTGCAAATTTTGTTGTTTTCTCACTTTCTGCTCTTCTTATCGCTTCACCATCCTCTGTGGTGGCAGAAAAGCTTAATAAGTGCAAATTTTGTTGTTTTCTCACTTTCTGCTCTTCTTATCGCTTCACCATCCTCTGTGGTGGCAGAAAAGCTTAATACACGTTAACTGAGCGTAATTTTTTTCGAAATTCTGCTCTGTTATACCAGTGAGGTTTTTCATCAATACGAAGAATTTTTCTGGCGCACTTCCAGTTGTAACCCATCGGCCTGTTTCTTTAATACGAAATTTTTCTGGCGCGGCATGAAATTTTCTGGCGCGCTTTTCGCAGCATCTTTTACACACACATGTAATATGAGGCGTTCTGGCGCAGCGAAATACAGCCTTGGTTGCCCAAAAAACCTGTTTTTTCGGCAACGAAGCCGATAGGCGAGTTGCCGATAAAACAGGTTTCTTGGGCAACCAAAGGCTGTATTAAGCTGCGCCAGAAACCTCACATGACATGTCTGTCAGGGAAACTGTTCTAGAACCGCAATCGGAATAAAGATATGCAGCAACTTGACGAGAATTCAAACTTGACCTGAAATGCCCGTATTTGGATGAGCCAAGAAAGGAAATTGAGTCTTCGCGCGTCGTTAGCAGTACCCACGTTCAGAAGCTGAAAATAGAAAGCTAAGAATAAGGCAAGTTGGCGTTGATTCATTGTGACTGTTACTGCTCGGGCAACAAAAGAGCGGGAAAGTAAGCAATGTTAATTTTGCGCAAATTTCGCACGTTGTTGTCTCGTCAAGTGCGACCCTAAAAACGCAACTTTCCAATAGTGCCGGACAAGTTTATACACAGAAATTGTCCTAAACATCTCGGAACATTCCAGACGTTTGCCTCAAGTATCACCTAGACCCAAATACATGAAAAAATCATAAAACACATATTATAGAGGATTATTTAAAATACGATGGTATTGTCATGGCTGTCATGTTTTGTAACTTCGCATGCATGCTCCAGCGTAAAATCTGTTTAGGGTAGCACTATAGGAAAATGTCAACATGATGAAAGAGAAGGTAATCAAGGTATTCATTGCTGTTACCTTGGAGACCTTAGGAGTGTGTCTGGAATAAACTGGACTACTGCTTACCAAAAATCATTCGTCTTTGGCGTCTATTACGTAAAAGTGGGTTTCCACTGTCGCACACTGATTTTTACGTGCTTACCGATGTATGCTTTAGCTGTCTTTACGCGTTAATAAAATAGAGACGCTGTAATTACAATCGGTGTACCTTTGTGCCAACCATGTATACTTTGTGGTTTTAAATCAAGAGGAACACGAACTATTCTCTTTTTCTCGCCGTGTTGTGCGAATTAAAGCCTTTTGCGCATGGCACGTATGTAAATCGTGCAGAAATGTGGGTAAAACATAATATATTTAATGTATACGTAATGTATGCATTACATTCGGCAAATGAGAGGTTCGACGTCTGAATCGGTGTGGACCTTTTGCCGTTCTATTCGACTGACCCAGTCGAATAGAACGGTAGCGTCCAACCGAATACAAATCTGTAGATCTTAATTGATTCATACGTCGAACTTTTCATGTACTTAATACCGAAATTAGGTTCGGTACATGAAAAGTTCGACGTCTGAACCGGGCTTTAGCTAGACGTTGTCAATGGACAAGGCGTTTCGACGCCCCACCCCATTTTGTTTTCACCGGTCCGGCGCGACCTTGTTCAGGGTGCTCATTCTCGCGGGCTCATAAAAGGTGGTTGCGGTCCTTGTTATCGAAGGATTTCCCTCACTCGTTCCCAGTCGTCTTTATATAGCACACGGCAAGGTGAAGACGACTGAAGACGAGTCAGAGGATTTCCCCTTGTGTAGGGAAACGGACCCTCTGTAAAAAGATACTGCGTCTTGCCAAAAACTGTCAATTGCATGAGTAAAATGTGCCCTGGCCTGCACTTTTGCAGAAGATTGAGGTGTAACCCAGGATCGACTTCAATGGCAATGGTAAGCACCTTTAAATGAAATTGACGCATAGGAAAGGAAAGATTTTTTAACCAGCCTAGAAAAAATAATCTATTTCAGGATCTCTTCGTGATGCCATTCATCTTATTTAAAACTTCAGCAGCACAAAGCATTGGAAGTTTGCTCTTCTTAACTGCTCTTCTTGGATACGGTATCGTGCAAGGTAATATAAAAATGCCATACGCAAGTAGGTTTTGAAAACTATTTTCACTTTGTACTGTGCATGTGATTTAGTGCAAACTGAAATGTTTCCTCGAAGAACGCGATTATGCAGAGTATGCGACATGCATCGCACCTTGAATTCAGTTTAAAACGTTTGCGCCAACTGCAAAATAAATGTCGAAGTTCATAACAGGATACATTTCACGGCACCAAAACAGAGGATGAAAAAAAGTTAGCTATGCTGATCATATTCATTTATATAAAATGCCTATTTCCTTTGTTGCACGCGGAAAACGGAAATCGGAGACGTCTGCACGCAGGCTATCCGTATGGGGACAGAAAAAGAGAGTGAAAATAAGTTAGCTAAGCTGATTATATTCATTTATATAAAATTCCTTCACGGGTAGAGTTGTCAATCTGAACTAACTACACCAAAGCCTTGTCACCTCGGTGACCTAACCAAATAATAAGCTATCACTTTTGTTATCAGATGATATCAGGTAGTTCACCTTTTTACTTGATATCGAAACGAAAGTCATTGCAATGTAACCAAAGATACTGAAACGCAAAGCGAATATAGGCTTAATTAAATCTGCTTTCTGATTGTGTATCCTATCACAAATTGTCTAAGGCCTGGGTCTGCCCTTGAGACAAAATTAAAACAAGTCTGTTTTGATAACCTAAAGGCCTGTCAAAATCCTTACATTAGTTGACCTCGCCAAGAACGACCTTTTTGTCCGTACGGTAGCCTAAGTGCAGGCATCTCCTGTTTCCTTTGTTGCACGCGGAAAAAGGAAATCGGAGACGTCTACACGCAGGCTATCCGTACAGGGAGAAAAACGTTTCTGAGGAAAGAAACCTTTAAAGGTGCCGTCGTCCCGTCTTCGCCTGCCTCGAAGCTGGACGTTTTAGGAACAATTTTTTTTCCTTTGACAAATTGACAAATCGCGGCGGCAAGCCTCTAAATCTTGATTTTCGATCAAATTTTCCATTTTGGGACAATACGGCTATGACTCATACGAAGACGAAGATCGATATAAGGCAGGGAAAATGTTCTAGAACCGAAATCGCAATGAAAATATGCAGTAATTTGACGAGAATTAAAACTTGAGCTGAAATGCCCGTATTTGGATGAGCCAAGAATGGAAATTAAGTCGCGCGTCGTCAGAAGTACCCACGTTGAGAAGGTGAAAATAGAAAGCTAAGAATAAGGCAAGTTGGCGTTGATTCATTGTGACTGTTACTGCTCGGGCAACAAAAGAGCGGGAAAGTAAGCAATGTTAATTTTGCGCAAATTTCACACGTTGTTGTTTTGTTAAGTGCGACTTTCCAGTTGTCTCGGACAAGTTTAGACACAGACATTGTCCTCAACATCTCAGAACATTCGAGACGTTTGCCTCAAGTGTCAGGCAGACCTAATACCATCAGGCACTGCCAAAAATGGCTATAAATACATGAAAAATCATAAAACACATATTATAGAGGATTATTTAAAGTACGATTGTATTGTCATGGCTGTCATATTTTGTAAATTCGCATGCATACATGTTCCACAAAGCACGATTAGCGCTATCCTAAGGATAAACCAACGGTTAAATTTAACACACCTATCGAGGTGGATTAACTGACTAACCGCGGAAGAGAATCTTTCAAAACAAACAAAATGATGGAATAAACCGTTCGTGAATTTGGTGCAGGTAATAAGGGAAAAAAACTTACACCATAAATGATGTGTCTTGGAGAATTTAACGACTGAGAACGTTCAGTCCATTCAAATTCAGGAGAGTACGAATCGAATTTTCGGTAGAAAATAGTCATCTAAAGTGAACGATGGCGAACCAAGGCGGGCAAAACACACACATCTTACATTTTTTCTTACTCAAAATCGATAAGTTATTCGTAAGCTTAAACATTCGCAAGAACATCGTCAACTCACTCTTTTAAACGGTAAGATCTTAAAAATAAATGGCTATTCTATTCTAGCAGAGGCTTCACGAAGCAGAAAATAAGCATAAGCTCCAGCAAAACTTTAATTTTAGTTATGCTTAACGCGAGAGAAAAACAACACGCAACGATTAAAATAGTTTTTATCACTTGCATTTGTGTATATGTTTTCCTTTACCCTTCGCCATATCTTTTTGCCTGTTTGAGGAACACAATTTTTTTAATCAAATAAAATTCTTGCAACAAACTGCATTAGAACGAAGTTAAAAGGAAATAAAAAGGCATTTTTAATAAATTAAACTTGACATCACCTCATTGCTTTCAAAAAGAGACGGAGTTTTATTTTATCTCTGTACATATTAAACCGATTTATATTAACAACGCTGTTTCAAAATTTACACCTTTAATATACAGATTCAGCCAATGCTTTTGTAGCTAGAATTCGACAGTGAAAGAATCAAGAAGATCTTAACTCACCCATTCCAGCCAATTTCCATTCCGTTTCCTTTTAATGATATCGTAAGAATTTTTATGTTCAAAAATGTACCTTTTTCTTTTAAACTATGACAAAATAAGAAGGTTCGATAAATGCAATATATGACGCCGTTCTTTCCGTGAATCAGAAAACAACTAAACGCTTCGAGTTCGTGCATATCTTCGCTCCTCATTTTCCCGCGCATCGTGCTTTTCGCGCGCGTTTGCTTGTGGATAACTGGTCTGATTGGTTTATTCCGAGTTTACTCGAGGGATAGTTAATCGAGGGATAAATTTGTTTTAAGGAACGCCTTTATATTCCCTGATTACTTACCCAGAGATTAAGAAATTTAATCTTGAATTAACCCTTAATCGCGGGATAGTTTAATCGGCTTTCCAGAAGCCGGGGCCTGAACTGTACTAGAGGTAAGTTTATACCTTGCAGAGTTTTTAACCGGTTTGCTAGTATTATGCAACGTGAAACCTACGTCTCAACAAAAAGGCATAAATTGAACCATAAGGGAAAACTCGTTTCTTCTTGAATTAAACTTGAAAAAAACTTGACCTGAGATGCCGGTATTTGGATGAGCCAAGAAGGGAAATTATGTCTTCGCGCGTCGTTACCAGTACCCACGTTCAGAAGCTGAAGATAAAAAGATAAGAATAGGGAAAGTTGGCGTTGATTCATTGTGAGTGGTCCTGCTCGGGAAACAAAAGAGGGGGAAGCTAAGCAATGTTTATATTGCGCAAATTTCGCTCGTAGTTGTCTCGTCAAGCGCGACCCTAAAAACGCAACTTTCCATTTGTCTCGGACAAGTTTAGACACAGACATTGTCCTCAACATCTCGGAACATTCGAGACGCTTGCGTGTCACCCAGACCTAATACCATAAGGCACTGCGAAAGATGGCTATAAATACATGAAAAATCATGACTGCAAAATGAATGTCGAAGCTCATAACAGCAGACATTTCACGGCACCAAAACAGAGGATGAAACTAAGTTAGTTATGCTGGTCACATTCATTTATATAAAATGCCTTCACGGGAAGAGTTGTCACTCTCTGAGCTAACTACACCAAAGCTTTGTCACCTCGGTGACCTTGCCAGAGAATAAGCTATCACTTTTGTTATCTATGAGATCAGGTAGTTCACCTTTTCACTTGGGCATGTGCTAAAACCCAGACGATGGATTCTGGACGATGGACGATGGACGATGGACGATGGACGATGGACGATGGACGATGGACGATGGACGATGGACGATGGACGATGGACGATGGATATGCCAGTGTCGATTTTGTGGCAAAACGTGGCATGAACACGAAATTCGAATTCTTCACGCAGTCGCGTTGAAAATAAATAGACGGATGAGGATGGATGCCAGCATACGAGGGCAAATTTGTCACACAATCGTTAGGGTTATCATTGTCACATAATCTTTAGGAATATCAATTGTCACACAATCTTTAGGATTATCAGTTGTCACCGGCTATGTCACATGAGTTATTTGAGACGCAGTCCGTAGTGGTATGAGGCATACATGCATCCACTATAGCCCATACGGCAAACACATGTTATGTACGGCTAGTAATTAAGGCAACTGTGACCCGTAGGGAGTTGATTACAGAAGATTACACCTTAGGTTTTGACACAAAAATGGTTCTTATAACTGAAATAAAAAGAGTGTATCGGCGCTTAGAATTGCGTCATAAGTTTGAAGCGAAGGTGTAATCTCCTGTAGCCACCTCCTTACTGGTCACAGTTGCCTTGATTACCAGCCGTACATAACATGTGTTTGCCGTATGGACTACGGTGCATACATGCATGCATGCCTCATACTACTACGGACTGCGTCTCAAATAACTCATGTCACATTGTGTGACAACTGATAACCCTAAAGATTGTCTGACAATTGATATCCCTAAAGATTAAATGACAATGATATCCCTAAAGATTGCGTGACGAATTTGAATTTCATGTTCATCCCACGTTTTGTCACTGGCATATCCATCGTCCATCGTCCATCGTCCATCGTCCAGTCGTCTGGGTTTTAGCACATGCCTTTCACTTGATATCGAAACGAAAGTCATTGTGATGTAATCAACAATACTGAAACGCAAAGCGAAAATCTGCTTTCTGATTGTGTGTCCTATCTAAAATTGTCTAAAGCCTGGGGCTGTCCTTGAGACAAAATTAAAACAAGTCTGTTTTGATAACCCAAAAACCTGTCAAAATCCTTACATTAGTTCACCTCGCCAAGAACGACTTTTTCGTCCGTACGGTAGCCTACGTGCAGACGTCTCGTATTTTTTCTTGTTGCACGCGGAAAAGGGAAATCGGAGACGTCTGCACCCAGGTTATCCGTACAAGGACAAAAACTTTTCTCAGGGAAAAAACCTTCAAAAGTGCCGTCGTACCATCTCGGCCTACCCCGAAGCTGGACGTTTTAAGAACAAACAACACTTTATGATTTTTTTTCCTTTGACAAAATTGAAAACTCGTGGCAAGTCTCTATTTCCTGATTTTCAATCAAATTTCCATTTTGGGACATTACGGCTCTTACTCATACGAAGACCAAGATTGATATAAGAAATATAAGCCAGGGAAACTGCTCTGGAACCGAAATCTGAATGAAGATATGGAGCAATTTGGCGAAAATTAAAACTTGACCCGAAATACCCGTATTTGGATGAGCCAAGAAAGGAAATTTTTTTAAATTTAGCTTCGCCTAACTAAAATACAAACAGAATAGAAACAAAAAACTAGAAATAAAATACCAAAGATATAATAATTAGGCAGGGAGACCACTACAGCATATCCAATTACAGCGGATCCCTCGTTAATTATTTATATAAAAAAATACGTCATAACTAAAACTACTAATATGTAAGCATAAAACTTGAGAGGAGACAAGGCGGGAGACCAAATTGCTAGAAGCAGCACGTTGGCGGGCATAGGAGAGACCTCGCTGTGTTACACCTTGGACAGATTGTTCTCCAAGTTCTAATGTCGTCAACGTCGTACAAGTTCAAAGCCTTTTTTATAATATTGAAGTAATAAACTTTTGAATAAAGCTAAAGAGATGTGACTTGTGCGTAGCTCAGCGGGAAGAACATTCCATGTGCGGCACGCGCGTATGAAAAATGAACGTTGATAAGTAACAGTTCTACTTCGGTTAGGAATATAAGTAATAGCACTGCTGCTCGATGTCCTAGTAGATCTCGTAAATTGTCTAGTTAGGGGTAGAGCTTCACTGTCTATGAAAACTAAGTTATTAACAGCTTTGCAGAAAAAAACCATGTCCAAATATTCATGCCAGTATGAAATGGGTAACAAATTTGTTAATTGAAGGCGGCTCTTATAGGTTACGTCACAACGGAAGGGGAGCTTCAAAATTAGTTTTGTAGCACGGCGCTGCACGTTTTCAACTCGTTTAAGTAGGCCAATAGACTGTGGAGACCATACTTGTGTTGCGTAGCCGAGATGACACCGGACGATAGAAAGGTAGAGTGTACGACGCGTTTGGGTGCTTTAAATGTACATAGAAGCTCGGCGCTCAAAGCCGAGGAGTTTGTTGGCTTTCGCACACTGTTCAGTTACTTGTTTGTCCGAGGTGAGATTGCTTGACACAAGTGTCTCCTAGACGTAATATTATCAGGCACTGCCAGAGATGGCTATAAATACATGAAAAATTATAAAACACATATTGTAGAGGATTATTTAAAATACGAACGTATTGTCATGGCTTTCACGTTTTGTAAATTTGCATGCATGCTCCAACGTAAAATCTGTTTAGGGTGACACTAAAGGAAAATGTCAACTTGAGGAAAGAAAAGTTGATCAAGGTATTCATTCCTGTTCCATTGGAGACCTTAGGATGTGTCTGGAATAAACTGGACTACTGCTTACCAAAAATCATTCGTCTTTGACATCTATTACGTAAAAGTGGATTTCCACTGTCGCACACTGATTTTTGCGTGCTTACCGATACAAATTTTAGCTGTGTTTATGAGTAAATAAAATAGAGACGATGTAATTACAATCCGTGTATCCTTGTGCCAATCATGTATATTTTATGGTTTTAAATCAAGAGGAACACTATCTCTTCTCTTTTTCTCGTTGTGTTGTGCGAATTAAAGCCTTTTGCGCATGGCACGTATGTAAATCGCGCAGAAATGTGGGTAAAACATAATTTATTCAATGTATACGTAATGTATGCATTTCATTCGGCACATGAAAGGTTCGACGTCTGAATTGGTGTCGGCCTTTTTCTGTTCTATTCTCGCGGACTCATAAAAGATGGTTGCGGTCGTTGTTAGCGAAGGATTTCCTTGACTCGTCGCCGGTCGTCTTTATATAGCACACGGTAAGGTGAAGATGACTGGGGATGAGTCAGAGGATTTCCCCTTGTTCAGGGCAACGGCCTTTCTGTAAAATGACACTGCGTCTTGCCAAAAACTGTCAATTGCATGGGTAAAATGTGCCCTGGCCTGCACTTTTCCTTGGAGCAAGGAAGTGAGCAGAAATAGGAGTCGCAGGCTTCTGCTCTGCAGAAGATTGAGGTGTCTTCATTTCGAGGGAACCAGTATCTAACCCAAGCTCGACTTCAATGGCAATGGTAAGCAACTTTAAATGAAATTGACGCATAGGAAAGGAGAGATTTTTAACCAGCCTAGAAAAAATAATCTATTGCAGGATCTCTTCGTGATGCCATTCATCTTGTGCAAAACTTCAGCAGCACAAAGTATTCGAAGTTTGCTCTTCTTTACTGCTCTTCTTGAATCCGGGATCGTGCAAGGTAATATAAAAATGCATGCCATATGCAAGTAGGTTTTGAAAACTGCCATCACTTTGTACTGTGCATGTGATTTAGTGTAAACTGAAATCTTTCCTCGAAGAACGCGATTATGCAGAGTATGCGACATGCATCGCACCTTAAAATTCAGCTTTCAGACATTTTCGCCAACTGCAAAATAAATGCCGAAGCTCATAACAGCAAACATTCCACGGCACCAAAACAGAGGGTGAAAAAAAAGTTAGCTAGGCTTATGACATTCATTTATATAAAATGCCTATTTCCTTTGTTGCACGCGGAAAAGGGAAATCGGGAGACGTCTGCACGCAGGCTATCCGTACGGGGACAAAATCTTTTCTTTAGAAAAAAACCTTTAAAGATGCCGTCCTCCCGTGATATCGGCCTGCCTCGAAGCTGGACGTTGAGAATCTGAATTTTGAATTCAGCTCTCAGACATTTTCGCTAACTGCAAAATCAATGCCGAAGCTCATAACAGCAGAAATTTTACGGCACCAAAACAGAGAGTGAAAATAAGTTAGCTATGCTGATCATATTCGTTTATATAAAATGAATATTTCCTTTGCTCCACGCGGAAAAAGGAAATCGGAGACTTCCGCACGCAGGCTATCCGTACGGGGACAAAAACTTTTCTGACGAAAATATTCTTTAAAAGTGCCAACGTCCCGTATCTGCTTGTTGGAAGCTGGACGTTTTAAGAACAAAAAAAAAAGACATTTTATAATTTTTTTTCCCTGTGACAAAATCGACAACTCGCGGCACGGCTCTAAACCCTGATTTTCGATCAAATTTTCCATTCTGGGACATTACGGCTCTCACTCACACGAAAACCAAGATGTAATATAAGCCAGGGAAACTGCTCTGGGACCGAAATCTGGATAAATATATCCAGCAATTTGACGAGATTTAAAACATGACCTGAAATGCCCGTATGTGGATGAGCCAAGAAAGGAAATTAAGTTTTCCCGCGTCGTTAGCGGTACCCACATTAAGAAGTTGAAAACAGAAAGCTAAAAATAAGGCAGGTTGGCTTTGATTCATTGTGACTGGTCTTGCTCGGGCAACAAAAGAGCGGGAAAGTAATCAATGTTTATTTTGCGCAAATTTCGCACGTAGTTATCTCGTCAAGTACGACTCTAAAAACGCAACTTTCCATTTGTCTCCAACAAGTTTAGATACAGACACTGTCCTCACCATCTCGGAACATTTGAGACGTTTGCCTCAAGTGTCACCCAGACCTAATACCATCAGGCACTGCGAAAGATGGCTATAAATACATGAAAAATCATAACTGAAAAATGAATCTCGAAGCTCATAACAGCAGACATTTCACGGCACCAAAAAAGAGGGTGAAAATAAGTTAGTTATGCTTATCACATTCATTTATGCCCTCAAGGGAAGAGTTGTCTCTCTGAGCTAACTACACCAAAGCTTTATCACCTCGGCGACCTTACCAGAGAATAAGCTATCACTTTTGTTTTCATATGAGATCAGGTAGTTCACCTTTTCATTTGACATCGAAACGAAAGTCATTGTGATGTAACCAACAATACTGAAACGCAAAGCGAAAATCTGCTTTCTGATTGTGTGTCCTATCTAAAATTATCTAAAGCCTGGGGCTGTCCTTGAGACAAAATTAAAACAAGTCTGTTTTGATAACCCAAAAACCTGTCAAAATCCTTACATTAGTCGACCTCGCCAAGAACGACCTTTTTGTCCGTACGGTAGCCTACGTGCAGACGTCTCGTTTTTTTCTTGTTGCACGCGGAAAAGGGAAATCGGAGACGTCTGCACCCAGGCTATCCGTACGGGGACAAAAACTTTTCTGAGGGAAAAAACGTTCAAAGGTGCCGTCGTACCATCTCGGCTTGCCTTGAAGCTGGACGTTTTAAGAAAAAACAACACTTTATGACTATTTTTTTCCTTTGACAAAATTGAAAACTCGCGGCTGGTCTCTATTTCCTGATTTTCGATCAAATTTTCCATTTTGGCACATTACGGCTCTTGATCATACGAAGACCAAGATTGATATAAGAAATATAAGCCTGGGAAACTGCTCTGGAACCAAAATCTGAATGAAGATATGGAGCAATTTGACGAGAATTAAAACTTGACCTGAAATGCTCGTCTTTGGATGAGCCAAGAAAGGAAATTAAGTCTTCGCGCGAGTTAGCAGTACCCACGTTCAGAAGTTGAAAATAGAAAACTAAGAATAAGGCAAGTTGGCGTTGATTCATTGTGACTGGTCCTGCTCAATCTGAATGCACATTCAGGAAAAATGTGATCCTAAAAGGGCAACTTTCCAATTGTCTCGAACAAGTTTTAGACACAGACATTGTCCTCAACATCTCGGAGACGTTTGTCTCAAGTGTCTCCCAGACGTAACACCATTAGGCACTGCCAGAGATGGCTATAAATACATGAAAACGTATAAAACACATATTGTAGAGGATTATTTAAAATACGAACGTATTGTCATGGCTGTCACGTTTTGTAAATTCGCATGCATGCTCCAGCGTAAAATCTGTTTACGGTGGCCCTATAAAAAATGTCAACTTGAGGAAAGAGAAGTTGATCAAGGTATTCATTCCTGTTCCATTGGAAACCTTAGGAATGTGTCTGGAATAAACTGGACTACTGCTTACCAAAACCCATTCGTCTTTGACGTCTATTAGGTAAAACCCACTGATTTTTGCGTGCTTACCGATACAAATTTAAGCTGTCTTTACGCGTAAATAAAATAGAGACGATGTAATTACAATCCGTGTATTATTGTGCCAACCATGTATATTTTGTGGTTTTAAATCAACAGGAACACTATCTCTTCTCTTTTTCTCGTTGTGTTGTGCGAACTAATGCCTTTTGCGCATGGCACGTAATGTAAATCGTGCAGAAATGTGGGTAAAACATACTTTATTTAATGTATACGTAATGAATGCATTTCATTCGGCATATGAAAGTTTCGACGTCTGAACTGGTGTCGGCCTTTTTCTGTTCTATTCTCGCGGGCTCATAAAAGATGATTGCGGTCGTTGTTAGCGAAGGTTTTCCTTGACTCGTCCCCAGTCGTCTTTATATAGCACACGGCAAGGTGAAGACGACTGGGGATGAGTCAGAGGATTTCCCCTTGTTCAGAGCAACGGCTTCTCTGTAAAATGATACTGCGTCTTGCCAAAAACTGTCAATTGCATGGGTAAAATGTGCCCTGGCCTGCACTTTTCCTTGGAGCAAGGAAGTGAGCAGAAATAGGAGTCGCAGGCTTCTGCTCTGCAGAAGATTGAGGAGTCTTCATTTCGAGGGAAACAGTATCTAACCCAAGCTCGACTTCAATGGCAATGGTAAGCACCCTTAAATGAAATTGACGCATAGGAAAGGAGAGATTTTTAACCAGCCTAGAAAAAATAATCTATTGCAGGATCTCTTCGTGATGCCATTCATCTTGTGCAAAACTTCAGCAGCACAAAGTATTCGAAGTTTGCTCTTCTTTACTGCTCTTCTTGAATCCGGGATCGTGCAAGGTAATATAAAAATGCATGCCATATACAAGTAGGTTTTGAAAACTGCCATCACTTTGTACTGTGCATGTGATTTAGTGTAAACTGAAATCTTTCCTCGAAGAACGCGATTATGCAGAGTATGCAACATGCATCGCACCTTGAATTCAGCTTTCAGACATTTTCGCCAACTGCAAAATAAATGCCGAAGCTCATAACAGCAAACATTCCACGGCACCAAAACAGAGGGTGAAAAAAAAGTTAGCTAGGCTTATGACATTCATTTATATAAAATGCCTATTTCCTTTGTTGCACGCGGAAAAGGGAAATCGGGAGACGTCTGCACGCAGGCTATCCGTACGGGGACAAAATCTTTTCTTTAGAAAAAAACCTTTAAAGATGCCGTCCTCCCGTGATATCGGTCTGCCTCGAAGCTGGACGTTGAGAATCTGAATTTTGAATTCAGCTCTCAGATATTTTCGCTAACTGCAAAATCAATGCCGAAGCTCATAACAGCAGACATTTTACGGCACCAAAACAGAGAGTGAAAATAAGTTAGCTATGCTGATCATATTCGTTTATATAAAATGAATATTTCCTTTGCTCCACGCGGAAAAAGGAAATCGGAGACTTCCGCACGCAGGCTATCCGTACGGGGACAAAAACTTTTCTGACGAAAATATTCTTTAAAAGTGCCAACGTCCCGTATCTGCTTGCTTGGAAGCTGGACGTTTTAAGAACAAAAAAAAAAGAAATTTTATTATTTTTTTTTCCCTGTGACAAAATCGACAACTCGCGGCACGGCTCTAAACCCTGATTTTCGATCAAATTTTCCATTCTGGGACATTACGGCTCTCACTCATACGAAAACCAAGATGTAATATAAGCCAGGGAAACTGCTCTGGGACCGAAATCTGGATAAATATATCCAGCAATTTGACGAGATTTAAAACATGACCTGAAATGCCCGTATGTGGATGATCCAAGAAAGGAAATTAAGTTTTCCCGCGTCGTTAGCGGTACCCACATTAAGAAGTTGAAAACAGAAAGCTAAAAATAAGGCAGGTTGGCTTTGATTCATTGTGACTGGTCTTGCTCGGGCAACAAAAGAGCGGGAAAGTAATCAATGTTTATTTTGCGCAAACTTCGCACGTAGTTATCTCGTCAAGTACGACTCTAAAAACGCAACTTTCCATTTGTCTCCAACAAGTTTAGATACAGACACTGTCCTCACCATCTCGGAACATTTGAGACGTTTGCCTCAAGTGTCACCCAGACCTAATACCATCAGGCACTGCGAAAGATGGCTATAAATACATGAAAAATCATAACTGAAAAATGAATCTCGAAGCTCATAACAGCAGACATTTCACGGCACCAAAAAAGAGGGTGAAAATAAGTTAGTTATGCTTATCACATTGATTTATATAAAATGCCCTCAAGGGAAGAGTTGTGTCTCTGAGCTAACTACACCAAAGCTTTATCACCTCGGCGACCTTACCAGAGAATAAGCTATCACTTTTGTTTTCATATGAGATCAGGTAGTTCACCTTTTCATTTGACATCGAAACGAAAGTGATTGTGATGTAACCAACAATACTGAAACGCAAAACGAAAATCTGCTTTCTGATTGTGTGTGCTATCTAAAATTGTCTAAAGCCTGGGGCTGTCCTTGAGACAAAATTAAAACAAGTCTGTTTTGATAACCCAAAAACCTTTCAAAATCCTTGCATTAGTCGACCTCGCCAAGAACGACCTTTTTGTCCGTACGGTAGCCTACGTGCAGACGTCTTGTATTTTTTCTTGTTGCACGCGGAAAAGGGAAATCGGAGACGTGTGCACGGAGGCTATCCGTACGGGGAAAAACACCTTTTCTGAGGAAAAAACAAATTTTCAAAGGGGCCTTCGTACCGTCTCGGCCTGCCTAGAAGCTGGACGTTTTAAGAACAGAAAAAACTTTATGATATTTTTTCCTTTTACAAAATTGAGAACTCGCGTCGTGCCTCTATTACCTGATTTTCGATCAAATTTTCCATTTTGGGACATTACGGCTCTGACTCTCACGTAGGCAAAGATCGATATAAGCCAGGGAAACTGTTTTGGAACCGAAATCGGAATGAAGATATGCAGCAATTTGACGACATTTAAAACTTGACCTGAAATGCCCGTCTTTGGATGAGCCAGGAAAGGAAATTGAGTCTTCGCGCGTCGTTAGCAGTACCCACGTTCAGAAGTTGAAAATTGAAAGCTAAGAATAAGGCAAGTTGGCGTTGATTCCTTGTGACTGGTCCTGCTCGGGCAACAAAAGAGCAGGAAAGTAAGCAATGTGTATTTTGCGCAAATTTCGCACGTTGTTGTTTCGTCAAGTCTCGGACAACTTTAGACACAGACATTGTCCTCAACATCTCGGAACATTCGAGACGTTTGCCTCAAGTGTTACCCAGACCTAATACCATCAGGCATTGCCAAAGATGGCTATAAATACATGAAAAATCATAAAACACATATTATAGAGGATTATTTAAAATACGATCGTATCACGGTCATGGCATGGCATCGCATGCATGCTCCAACATAACATCTGTTTAGGGTGATACTTTAAGAAAATGTCAACTTGATGAAAGAGAAGGTAATCAAGGTATTCATTGCTGTCACCTTGGAGACCACAGGAATGTGTCTGGGATAAACTGGACTACTGCTTACCAAAAATCATTCGTCTTTGACGTCTATTACGTGAAAGTGGATTTCCACTTTCGCATAATTATTACGTGCTTACCGAGGCAAATTTTAGCTGTCTTTACGCCTAAATAACATAGAGACGATGTAATTACAATCCGTGTACCTTTGTGCCAACCATTTTTCGACAACGAGGGAAAGGATTTCATTTGGAACTTTATTTTGATTTTCCGCCTTAGTTCGTCATCGAAAAACGGACTTTCAAATTCCGCTTTCCAACAACATCGGAAAATGCACATCGGAATTCCTTTCTTGTTTACGACTTCCTGTGACACTGGAAAACGGAATTTTTTCATTTCCGTTTACCTTTATCCAGTGGGCAGACGTTTCCTTTTCCTTTTCTTCATAGATCTGAGATCTCAAAACTATGGATATGACTTGTCTGGCAAACAAAATAGCGTCGTAAGAAAGCGTTCTGGATGAATATTGCTCCGCAGTTTTTTTATTCATGAGAACAATACATAACAAGATTTTCTTGTGGAGATTAGAACCGATATCTTAAAGGAGCACTTTCACCGGGATTTTTGCTGTTTTTGGTTCAATTCTGCCAAAATTACTGCCTTTTACCTGTTATCGTGCAAAAATTGCTCCTACAGAATTAGCCAGATGAATTCCAATGAAATTTTAGCAGGAAGCGCTAACCATAATAATTTTTTGGGCGATTTTTCAATGCATAGCTTGAAATTTTGAAAAAACTGGCAAGTTTTTTCAAATTTCAATCCATTTCCATCCTCGTCATCTTTGATGAAATGTAGGAGTTTATTGTGTCAATGCAGTACTACAGTCTTTAGCAGCAAAACAAGACCATTATTTTAAGGTTTCCACTGACGCATTGGCAGTTTTAAGCTTTTTAAAATGATAGTACAATAGCGTGACACTGCCCCTTTAATCTAAGGATCTGTAGTTTACAAAGTGTCAAATGGTATCGTATGATTAAAATTTGTTATTGAACACGCTATATCGCCGTACACGCGGAGCTGTGTCAGAGTTGAATCAGCCCCAACACTAGAAGGAAACTCTTTGCAATGGAAATGTTTCTTTTCTATAGCGGAGCATATTGAATTGTTTCACTTCGCATGGCTGCAAAGATTCTAATTAATTTCTTGATTTAGTCTTTTTATATCGATCAGTGAACAGTGACTAAGCTATACCGGGATCCATCACTGGCGTGCGGTGGTGCGGGATTGCAGAATATCAAAATATCACAAATGATTTGATATTTTGCTATTTTGGTATTATCGTGATATTTCACAATGGTATCTTGATATTCAGATGTCACTATGATATCTTGATATTTTAATCCACTAAGGTGCGGGATTGCAGAATGAAATCTCGAAAATGATTTGATATTTTGCCATTTTGATATTATCGTGATATTTCACAATAGTATCTTGATATTTAGATGTCACTATGATGTCTTGATATTTTAATATTATCATGATATTCTGATATTCCAATATCACCATGATTTCGTTATATTTTGATATTAACGTGCTATTCTGATATTCCAATATCACCATGATATCTTGATATTTTGATATTATCATGATATTCTAATATGCCAATATCACCATGATATCTTGATATTTTGATATTATCATGATATTCTGATATGCCAGTATCACCATTATATCTTGATATTTTTATATTATCATGATAGGCTTCTGATATGCCAGTATCACCATGATATCTTGATATTTTTATATTATCATGATATTCTGATATCTGATATTCCAATCGAAACAAGCATACTTCGCCTGAATATACCTACAGTAGTTTGTTTTTAATCCTTGGGCCTAAAAGAGCACGCTACACATGAATATACCTCGTTCTTTAATCCATGAGCCAAAACAAGCGTGCTACTCCTGAATATACCTAGTTAGTTTTTTATCCTTGGGCCGAAACAAGCACGCTAAACATGAATATACCTCGTTCTTTAATAAATGAGCCAAAACAAGCGTGCTACTCCTGAATATACCTAGTTTTTTTAATCATTGAGCGACAACCGAAAAGCGTCAACTTTCATTGACAACAAACTGACAGTGACTTTGCTAGCAAGCGTCCACGCTTAGCTATATCGCTCAAACCATTTTTATTCCACAAGGTCACTAGCACACGAGCTTACAGAAAATCTAACCAAATATCATGATATATCAAAATAACAAATCTCACCACATATCGCTTGACCTTAGCAAAGACTTGAGATTTTGATAGTCTTCTTGATATTAAGATAATGTCGTGAGATGTTGATATTCAAATACCTCTGCAGAATATCAAAATATCATTGCCTTCCATGACTATCAAAATCTCAGGATATTATCAAAAAACCTTCAAAGAGATGTGTGAGAACAATTTTCATATATCAAAAGTGATACGACCTACTGATATTTATATTTTTCTGATATTCCGCAATACCGCACCTTTCTCGGAGCCCAACTCCTGTCTATAACCATTGCAGTTGAAAGGTGTTTGGCAAGAGAGGGGGAATAGAAAGCTTTTTAGTGAGAGTCTACAGAGTCGCTCATACAGTGGAAACAATTGCGACACTTTAATGAAGAGATAGAATGTTAATCTCGGCGAGAAGCACTTCATAACTTTTACAGGTTTTCCTAAATAAGAAGCTGCGGACAAAATTCCTCATCAAGAATAGTAAGTGTTATCCCGCCATTTTGTTTGTTATTCCCGTCAAAACATATCGATGATTTCCAGGCCTTCTCATGATAACTGGAAACATCTCAATAGAACGGGAAACAAAAGAGTTTATTCAGATCGTTGCTTGACTTTTGTTGGCCAGTCTTGTTTATATCGCCACTGTATTTCGTTTAAAAGGTGTTTGAAAGTTTTGGTGATGTTTTGCCAAGTTTCGATATCGCTGTGCCAAAAGCGAATATATAAGGCTGACTTGTTAACTTCGTCATAAAACAGTAAGTAGATAAATCAAAACCATTACATATATGTTATTGCCGGCCGGGAGGTCCGTATTGGGAAAACTGGTTTATAAGCGGGCAAATCAATCTAGTAGGACGGGCAAACTCCTTTTATTATATTACGCGGGAATTTACATTGACGTTTTTTATTGGGTGAAAAACAAAATACTACAGAACAAAAGTTTAGTTCAAATTTCTTTGCCTTACCGCGGCAAAAAATGATTATCGAAATCGTCATGGAGAATTTTAACAGGTACTTTTAAGTCAGGAACCTGGCCCCGGTTCCTGGAAAGCCGATTAGCGCTAATCGACGGATAAATCTCGCTAATCGAGGAATAAAATTTATCCTTCGGTTAAATTCTGTTGCACAAAGCACGATTAGCACTATCCCAAGGATAAACCAACGGTGAAATTTAACACACCTAACGAGGTGGTTTAACTCACTACCCGCGGAATAAAAGTTTTCAAAACAAACCAAACGGCGGAATAAACCGTTCGTGAATTTGGTGCAGGAAATAATGGAAAACAACTTACACCATAAATAATACATCTTGAAGACTTTAATGACTGAGAACTTTCAGTCCATTCAAATTCAGGAGAGTATAAATTGAATTTTCGGTAGAAAACAGTCATCTAAAGAGAACGGTGGCGAACCAAGGCGGGCAAAACATGCAAGTCTTTCAATTTTTTTCTTACTCAATTTTTTTCTTACTCAAAATTGAAAAAATTCAAAAATCAAACGTTATTCGTAAGCTTAAACATTCGCAACAAATAACAACTAACTCTTTTAAACGGTAAAAATAAATGGCTATTTTATTCCAGCAGAGGTTTCACGAAGCAGAAAATAAGCATAAGCTCCAGCAAAGCTTTAATTTTAGTTATGCCGAACGCGAGAGAAAAACAACACGCAACGACTAAAATAGTTTTTATCACTTGCATTTGTGTATATGTTTCCCTTTACCCTTCGACATAACGTCTCACTTGTTTGAGGAATACAAATGTTTTAATCAAATAAAATTCTTGCAACAAACTGCATTAGAAAGAAGTTAAAAGGAAATAAAAAGGCATTTTTTCTAAACTAAACTTAACATCACCTCATTGCTTTCAAAAAGAGCCGGAATTTTATTTTACCTCTGTACGTATTCAACCGATTTATATTAACAACGCTGTTTCAAAGTTTATAGCTTAAATATACAGATTCAACCAATGCTTTTGTAGCTAGAATTCGACAGTGAAAGAATCAAGAAGATCTTAACTCACCCATTCCAGCCAATTCAGCTTACAAGTTTATTTCTCGCTTTATACAGAGGTTATTTTCCTTGACTACCAACACCGCCTTGCACTGAATAAGCTTAATTATTTCCATTCCGTTTTTTTAAACGATATCCATGGCATGTAAAAGTTTTTTTGCTAAAAAATGTACCCCTTTTATTAAACTATGACAAAATAACAAGGTTTGATTAATAAAATATATGACGCCGTTCTTTCCGTGAATAAGAAAACAACTAAACGCTTCGAGTTCGTGTACATCTTCGCTCCGCAGTTTCCCGCGCATCGTCCTTTTCACGCGCGTTTTCTTGTGGATAACCGGTTTGACTGGTTTATTCCGAATTTAATCAAGGGATAGTCAATCGAGGGAAAAATCTGTTTTGAGGACGGCCTTTTTATTTCCTGATTAGTATTCCAGAGATTAAGAAATTTAATCTTGAACAAGAGGCTACAAGTGTTGAAGTCTATTTCTTTACAGTGTATATCCGTAGACCCCTATCAGATCAACATATATCCCCTTAAAATTACAAAATTGCTTTACAGCTCAACCAATGAGAACAATAATAATAACACTTGTAAAAAGGTATTTATAAAAGAAGAAGAAAAAGAGAGACGGAAAAAAAAGAAAATAAAAAAACGAAAAAAGCCCAAGATAGGTACCATTAGTAGAATTCGAATCCGGGATATTAGTATCAGAGGCAGCAACAATGACCTCTGAACCACTGAGGTTCAGCATATAGATAATTAGGTAAAAATAGCATATTTGTTGCAAAAAAACTAAGCCACTTGTTTTCGCTTCGATGAATATTTCTGCTAAGTGTTTGAGAAAGAAAACGCTTATCAAACTATGTAGGATTTTTTCGCATAAACGTTAATGGAGTCTCGGTGAAATGTAGGAGAAAAACAATCTGTTTACAAATACGTCATTTGAAACATAAGAAAGAGATTAAGGTTTCTGCAGTCAGTTTCACGTCACTTAAGTAAAACTAAAATTGCTTATCATTCAAAAACTAATAACTAGTAATTGAGATATTGTGGAAAAATAGTAAATAAACTACCTGTCAAAGTCTCAGGGGTGTGTCATGTCCCGTACTTGGGTTATTTAACAAAATGTACCACTGCTCAAAATTAGTTTAGTATGGAGCGGCCACGGGGAAACGTGGCAGTCTAACATCTGGAGTTAAATTTGGTCATGTTAAAAGCTTTCTTCTCGCTGCTGAACTTGCAAACATTCGTATGGACACTTCTCTTAACATATAAGTTGTTCAGCCTTCAAAGACACAAGGTGAATCGACGTTTTCCGATACGTGACAACAGGTATCATTCATCGGTACGTGTCTGTTTCTTTGCAGTGTATATTCATAGACTGCTATCAACATATATCCCTTGAAAATTGCGTCACAGCCCAATCGTTTATAACCTACACTAATTATAACACTTGTAAAAACATATTTAAAAAAGAAGATTAAAAAAAAGGAACGAAAAAAAAAAAGAAAGAAGAAAGAAAAGGTGCCGATCGCGAGAGTGGAGCTCGGAACATCTGCATCAGAAGCGGTAACAATGACCGATAGCCCACGGTCATTCAGCATAGGTAATTAGGTAAAATAGTTCACTTATTCCAAAATGACCATTATTAGTTAGCGCTTGCGCAGAAATGCCGGAAGTTAGCTTTGTGGATGAAACTCGACGACGACGACGACGACGACGACAACGACGACGAAGAAAAACGGAGCTCATTTTCAGACTCGGGCGTCGTTCCTAGCCGCCCGAGTAATTAACCCTTAGTCGGGGGACAGTTTAATCGGCTTTCCAGGAACGGGGGCCTGAACTGCATTAGAGGTAAGTTTATACCTTGCAGAGTTTTTAACCGGTTTGCTTGTATTATGCAACTGAAACTAAACTTCCTCATTACTTTAAAAAATAACCGGAATTTTATTTTATCTCTGTACGTATTCAACCTTCGCCTCAACAGAAAGGCATAAATTGAACGATAAGGGAAAACTCGTTTCTTCTTGAATTAAACTTAACAAAACGTCGATTTAGGAATTGAAAAAGTGTAAAATGCAAAGGAAAGAAATTGATTAAACGCAGTAAAATATGGTAAAGCTCGTAACTTAAAACTACGGTTATCACTGCAACAACGAACAACAACAACAACAAGTGCAAAAGTTGCACATGCAACACCACAGAGACGGAATGTCATGACAACAAAATACGAGCGTATACTTTCTTGTTCGATGAAATCGTGAAAACACCTCGCAGATCATACAAGAGAAACAAGGAATGACAACCTGAAATTGCGTTCACAGCGCCCAACTTGTACTAATATATAACTGGCGGTAAGCTAAGCTACAACTTGAAATTAAATTCGGATGTGTACTCAGTTGAGTATATTCGCCTTTTTCAGAAATTGCAACGATTTTATTCCTACCGCTTGTTTCTCCATCCACTTAACAACCATTCGTGGTTAGTATAAAATACCATTTATGCCATTTTTGCGCTTTCATTTTGATGAAAATTCTCGCTCGCTCCCATGGTTGCTTCAAAGTCGGCAGCGGTCCGTAATCGGGGTCCGAATGGGAAAATCCGAACCGCTGCTGCGCGTGCCACCAGCCAATCAGATTCAAGAATTTAGGATTCCGGACCGCTGAGATGCTTAAGAAAAAATAAAACACAATATTTGGTGGGTTTCACCACACAGTCTCTGACTGTACGGTCTATGACATGGCAATGACCTGGCCTATAAATTGAAACGAGACGGGATGTGACCTGTAGTTTTGATACAGACGTCACTGCTTTTCTTACGTAAATCATGTTGTTGTTATGCTAGCTAGTCCACATCTGCATAAGAAAGACAGCCGAGGTTCTATCGTTTGCAGTCAAAAACTGTAAAATGGGCTGTTGTAACTTGGCCGTTTGTTAGGATATTTCACCGGCGTTTGTGTATTTGAAAAATTATCAATTTGTTAAGGACACATGTTGTATTTGCATGTGTGTTCTCCGCCAGAGGATTTATTCAAGGAAAATGAATAAAAAGGCTGATAATAAAGTCTCGACTTTCCTTAAAAATGAAGGCAGCCTAAGGTTTTGAACAATACTAGCTCAGTGAATGGGGACAAATTTAAATTAAACAGCGCGCTTCCATCGTCGACCCAAGATATTCTCTTAAATTTAGTCCGGTGGATAATCACATTCTAATTCACTTCTGTCGATAATGCATGTATAGGCTGGGGTAAATAATTGTTTAGTACATCTTGACCTCACAAGCTGAATAGTTAGCGGACTAAAACATTACTTTATGTGTGACAATATACCGACAAGCGGTCGGAAATTGTAAAATCTCGCGCGCAGGCTGCTCGGAGGTGAATAGTACTTACTAATCACTTCCGAGTTAACCAATCAGAGCGCGCGAAAATCACTATTCACTTGTGTGGTATATATCAATGAGTATTTTTCTTTTATCTATCCAGTAACACACGGCTGTAAGAACGAGTCCACTCTATATTTCATCGACGAACATAATATTAAATGCATTGACCTGAAGAAATCCAATCACTCGTACGTTGATATGCAGACAGTAAAGTCTGGCCTTGTCCGAGCTGGTGCCATCGACATTGATTACCGAGAAAGGATGATATATTGGAGTGACAATGCCGTGTGGACCATAAACAGAATGAATATCGATACTCTGAAAACTGAGGTAATCAACTGCTGTTCATTGATGTTGTAGTCGTCGCTTTTTCTTTTCTTTTTGTTTTTTTTTGTTTGTTTGTTTGTTTTTTTTTTGGGGGGGGGGTTGTGGGGGAGTGTCAAATAAAGGGGTGAAATACTCGATATCGGAAACAGCATTAGTAGATATGTAGTATTACGAGTGGAAAAATCTTCACACAACAGTTGTTTAAAACTGCTATTCGAAAGCTTGGACAATATTTGAACATGATACCTTTCGTTGATTACTCCAGTTATCTACAGAGATATATGATTGAGCATTTGGCCTTTTTAAATCAATCAATTCCTTTTTTCGATAATAATAAGATTGATTAATTCTAACAGCTGTTTGTGATTGTCACTAAAATACGAGGAGAAGAAAAGATCTAGGAGAAGGGAACACCCATCGCAGTTAGCAAATACCACAAAACACTTTTCCTGACCAGATATATACGCTGACAAGCAAATAACAAACAAACAAACAGACAAAGAAACAAAGAAGGGAGGGTGCGCATACACATTCCCTCTTTCTATCTCCTCTTGGGTCAGATGACTGTCAAAGATTAATAATAATAATAATAATAATAATATTTTCCTTTTTTTATAAATCAAGGTTACAATAAGAGAGGACTTGGGTCAAGTGAACGGATTGGCGGTTGAATGGACTAGTGGTCTGATTTACTGGACTGATTATCTCTACGAGAGAATTGAAGTTGCCAAGCTTAACGGGAGCTCAAGAAAAACATTGATCTCAGGAAACCTTTACAACCCATGGGGAATTGCCGTTGATCCAAATACAGGGTAGGCTATCATGTCACAGGAATTGAAAGGGAATTATTTGTAGTCTGTCTTAGTTTCATGCCTTGTGTACTTTACTTTAATTTTGGTGTACAGGGCGTGATAATGAACCACCCACATGAAGTATAGGTCAGGTCAACAAGAGACATTGCAAGTAAGAAGAAACTTAATTTGCCAATTTGCAATGTCAACCGTATATTCCGTTGCTCAGTCAAATAACGCCTTTAGCCCGTTTTGATTAGCAGTGGAACAACAGGAAATCGCAAGGCGACCAAATGTACAACTATATCACACCTATTCACAAATGCATTTTTTTCTGATTGGTTGTGATTACCATCTTAACTTAAAGGTTCATGTTCTGGGCTGACTGTGGTACCTATGGGAAAATTGAGCGAGCAGAATTAACAGGTGTAAATCGCAAGATTCTGTGGAGGTGGTATTACTTCGCCTGTCCTATGAGTCTCGCTGTTGAATCTCAGACTGAGCGTCTCTACTTGAAGCGGAGATACGCCTTGTATGAAATAGGCTTCAACGGGAATTATCGGCGATTTCTGCGCTATACAAGGGGAAACATCAAAGCAGTCGACATGGCGCTATATGAGGACAATTTGTACTGGGTGGATGGGAACAGCCGAAGTATATACTGGTTAAACAAGACTCAGCCAACAGACATACTCAGCTTTGGCCACCTTACTAATGGCATCCTCAAGGGTGCTGTTGTGTCAGACGTCTCAAGACAGCCAGTCAGTAAGTTGATTCACGTTATCGTAACCAACGAGGCGCGTAGCGCCGAGCTTGTTATAATATCCAGCAATCCCGGGTAGAACTTTTCTTATTAAGAACTCTTCAACGCATAATTGAGAATCTGAACAAACAAGCAAAACTGAAGGAACCCAGCGAAAGAGAAAACCGAAAAAAGGAAACATTTGGCCATCACATGACTAAACAAAAAGGGTACGAAAACCGGGTGTAGACAAAACCTGGGCCAGGGCCCATGGGCTACCCTGTGTACTACCCTATGGGCTACCCAAATAATTATCAATTAAAAACTATATTTAAAAAATATTTGAAAATGACCAATTCTAATAAAATGAATGCATGTCAGTTATAGACGCCACGGGGCTGTTATCCTGCAGTTCAGTGTACAATGAAGCTGGACTCTCAAACCAAAAATAACCTCTTTCCAAGCATTATTTGATGTCCTCTGCTGTTTATATTCGATGAAAACCCTTTCTTTCCAAATCCTTCAACCAAGAAATCGGCGCCTTGTTCTTACACTCTGCACATATGTAACCATGTCGATATATCGTCGTTCACAACGCTATGAACATACCAGACATACTTTAACTGTCAACGTCATTCTATTGAAATAACAGTAACCACAAGTCCTCAAAGAGGGCTTTTATTTGATTAAGATCTCATTTTGCAATGAAACGCTAGATTGCTAATTTTGGCTTCAGCCGTTCAGGGTGCCCAACCAAAATAGAGTTTGTAATTGATAATGTAAACATCAGGAGCTAGAAAAACACTTGTAAACAATGCGCGATCTTTCAATATCGTAAAAAGGAATGCAACGAACATAACAGGGAAGCACAGTCAAGTGTTTCGACGACTAAAGTAATTTGGACGACACGATATACACACATTGTCAAAGATTTCTCGGTCAGTAAAGTATTCAGAAGTAAACATCTCCACAAAAAGTTAGTTGTAACTAAGTTTGGTCATTGGTCAAACGATAGAATGTTACGCTAGTAATTGCAGTTATTTTTTATAGTATTTTTCAATATAATATTTGTTCTTATAATTATTAGGGTAGCCCATAGGGTAGCCCATAGGGTAGCCCACAGGCTAGCCCATGGTCCCTGGCCCAGGTTTTCTTTACACCCGCGAAAACCTGTAAAAAAGACTGAAAAAAAAAAAAACTGTACGAGAACAACGTGGAAGCTTTGCTGTAGGGCAAGTGCTGATTATATTTGCTTTCAGTGGGTGTAAATGGCAGTGCTTTCGTAAAAAAAAGTTCAACCCTGATTGCTCAGAGCGGGTGGAACGGTTTTCACGTAGATTTACGAGCCGAATAATCCATCATGACGAATTTCATCAAAATGAAGACACAATTTTAGTTTATTTCAATGAAGGACTACAACATTGCCCCACCAGAAAACAAGAATACGGAAACAAGATATATGAGGGATAAGCAAGACAAATGTCCAGGTTATGCTTCAAGAAATGGCTTCCTGAAATTTGTGTGTTGCTTGGCACAAAAACTGGAACCGCGGCCGAACAGAACAACAAAAACAACGAGAAGAGCGATTTTTCTCTTTTTCACAAAACATCTCCTGTATTTCTAAGGATTGAAAGTTTGAAGCTGGTGATTGATACGTTGCATCGACTGTAGGTAAAAGAACATTATTTTTCAACTTGTGTTAATTCTTAGTTTTTAAAATTTTTTAAATGTCGATCGTTCGATAGATTTTTAATAGTGAATGCTTGCTGTAAACTTTGCTGAAATAGTGGTTGCTCACATTGTTTTGAAAAGACTGACCTATGATTTACAAACTTGTGACGTCGATGCTTGTTGTTAAAACATTTCTTCCATTTCTTTTAGTAAAGTTAATGCGGTATTTCAGTACATAAAAGTGTGTTTTCTTTTAAGCTGAGCATCAACAGCTCGGAAAATTTTCTCAGCGCTGCAAGAAAATTTTGTAAACACTATGCCAGCACTGGTCTTTGTCGTTAATTTCGCTGCGAGACGATTAATGCTTTAATGGCCGCTGGTTTCGAGGGAAAATTTTATTCAGCTTTCTGAAGTTTATTTTATTGATTTCATTTGATTTTATTAGATTTGATTTGCTGACGCGTTCATTGACCATATAAGGTACAGCAGGTATATTTAGCAATTAGATTATGAGCTCGAGATTTCTATCGCTTGAGCTGATGAGGGCGCAGCCCGAATCAACTATCACGCATAAAAATCGAGAGTGAATAATCTAATTGTTTTAGTATAAATCTACTAGTCGTTCAAAACTAAACACGTAAATAGTCTAAATCTAGACACTTCAAAACCGCGAAGAAGCGGCCGCCATTTTGTTGACAACCGCGACTCATTAGGTGCAGTTACACTAGACCTCTTACCCATGGGGAGCCTTGGGGTTATGGCTTGGGTTGGGTTTACCTTGGGTTATGATCGACTCGCCGTTTGCGGTTACACGCTTGTAAATTACCCAAGGGCAAGATAAACGTTGATCTGTTTTGACGGGAAACTTCCTTGTAAACATGGAAGATCTGAACTATGAATTTTACTTTTGCTTGATTTCGGTAATTGTCACGGCTCTTCGACACTCGACATCGTTTCGCTTTTTTCGTTGAAGACCTGATTGATTTTTCTTTTGATTTGGTTGTTTGATTTTAGTGTTGTAGTCTTCTCCTGGTTCCGTATCGCTAATAGGATCAGCAGTTGTTGCTACACAATCGCCTTTCTCGCTCCCACTTCTTCATCGCCTTTTCTCTTTTGTGAAGCCACGTTGGTTTCCTCCACAAATTTAAGGTTGGCTTTGTCTGAGCTGACCATGAATTCATCGATGTCATCGTAAAATTCGCAGGACTTGCGGTCTCGTCCGGTCGAATTGTTGTTGCCTCTATACAATACAATACAATATTCTTTATTTAACGAAGGTGACGTAATTAACCCAATGATTTATCTAACTTACGGCCTTCACAACGGTACAAAATACACATATAGAACAATACCTAATGAGCAATATACGAGTTACTACAAGAGAAAACTAAAACGAGTCAAATGTATCGTTTAACATAGATATTAGGTGATATACGCTAATTACCATCTAATACAGTTGCAATAAAGAGAAAAACGACACTCATGACACATTAATTGTTCAAGATGAAGAACATTACTAGCAAACTTAATGAATAATATAAGGAGTTTATGCCTAAAATTATTTAATCTAGATGAAAGAGTAATAGGAGAAGGAGATGCACATGCTATTTGCTTAAGATCAGTGTCAAGGCAATTGAAAAGGGTGGCAGCAGAGTAAGCAAATGTGCGCTTACCAGAATTAGATCGCGGGCAGGGAACTTGAAGATTAAAAGCGCAAGCTCTTGTGCGCAAACCAGCTGAACGAACCGAAGACAAGAAATTGAATTTACGTTTAAGACAAAGAGGAGCATTAGGATTATTAAGGATAGTGAATAAGAGTACAAGTTTTCTTAGTTTTATAAGGTCTCTGACACTTTTATTTATATTTATCGAATATACCTCTCCGTTTTTCCTTAATCTGTACTAAAGTTTTCGATGTATCGATTCTGGCTTCCCTGCACTAATGAATAAATTCATCCGTGATGCTTTGACCAGCTACAGCGCTTGCTTTAGCTGACTTTTCGCTTCAGTTGATTCACTTGGTAAAGACCCGCTACTGCTGGTGCTTTCGGCTTGGCTACAAGTACGGCCAGACGACACAAACTGCAAATGGCCTCCTGCAGGAAAACAGGGAAACTGCTAATACTGATTTGCATTTGGCGTTTCTTGCACACGATAAAAAAATAAATTATTGCGCGAAATCCAGCCATGTTGTTTGCACATATCATCACAGCACTGGCGTGGTTTCCTTGCGTTTGGCAATCTTGTGATTGGTTGAGCCGCTTTGGGGCCCTCTTAACCGTAAGACTTACATCTGGAACTGTCATGGGCAATTCTTTTGTTCTTTTTGACGTATCCATCGAAATTTCCCGGAGGCAGTCACACTTTGGGCAGATCGGTTACACACAACAAATTGCTTCCCCGTGGGAAAAACCCATTTACCCAAGGGCAAAATGGCTAGTGTAACCGCAGCTATTATCTATCACAGAATAAATAGCGAGTAGCGTAGCCAATCAGAGAGCGGCATTAGTAATAGAACGCTAGTAGATTAATACTAAGAGCTGATAGCCTGTATTCGAATAGCCAGTGAAAATGCTGGAAATCTGATATCAGTAGTTCAGTTTCTAATAATAACTGATATTCCCACATGTCATTTGCTTAAGGTTGTTTTGAAATTGGCCACCACATGGGGAGGTTTTCCTTGTTCCACTATTCCTAACTCAATCTCAGACGAAAGTCATTAAAAGAGCAATATCGCAGCATGACATACTACGCAATTCAAGCCAGGCTATCGCACGGGCAACGTTTCCTTGTCACAAGTGTTCTAATCTGGTAAATAAACAGCATTGATGACTTCTGTGCGATAAAAGTGGAATTTCTAATGTGAGAATCTTACATTAGAAATTCCACTTTTATTGCACAAAAGTCATTAAGCCATTAATGCTGTTTATTTACCTTTGCAAAAGAATTTAAACCAGGGGAATACGTCTTTCCAAGTCAAAAAATGAAATTGATTTCAAAATGCACGGTCAGCTTGGAAAAACACAGGGTACCATAGAAGTCATGACTTTTTCCTTTTTAAGGTCGCGCAGGACACTTGTATATGAACAAATTCATAAACCAAAATTTTGGAGTAGGCATTTTTTTTTTCAAGCTTCAAATTTCAGAATTTTAAGGGCTGATTCCGCTGAAAATTGACAGGGATCTTAGTGGGAATCACATCATAATTGTCGTTTCATAGACAGATCGCGATTTACTATGATATTTAAGGCTACTAAAGTTAGAACTGGTAAAATCGATGTTTGTATCCGAGTTTTCGGATTGAGAAGCGCTGTAAAGTAAATGGTTTTATTACTTAGTGATTAAGTATGACCTCTTTTGTGATGAAACAGAAGCAGGTGTCTCAGTTTCAAGACTCGTTGAACGTTATTGGCTTCCAATAGAGCAAAACTGTGAAACTTAGCCTTAGAAGCGTTTGATCTTCTTTGTGAATTTAGCTTTTGAAATTTTGCTTCTGTCACATCACAAGATAGCATGCTAAGCTTATGTCCCTGATGTATCAGTTCCTGAAGTTCTATATCCATGATGAAAACTTGGACACAAAACCCTAGTATTTTCCGTCTTTTATAGTCCGGCCGGGGCTTGATGAAATTAACCAAAAATTTATGACCGGACAAATATTTTTATTCACTAAGCTCCCGTATGCGATAGCGCGCGGCAACAATATTTTGTTGTTGCTGTGGTTGTTTTTCTTGGAGGTAACTTCCTGCCACAAAGCACCTGTATGCCATTCTCCCATCCAACAGAGGCTTGGCTTCAACTGATAATTGCGTTCAGTTCAGTGACCCTCGAGTACACCAAAGTTAACTTTTATTAACCTGCCTACAATCGTTCTTTAACTTGTTCTTTTCTTCAAGGCTGCCTGAAAGGAGAGTCGAAAGAAAAGCTAAGAGAAACTCTTTATTAAAGCATCTTCTTATTCTAATACCACGAGTCTTCGTTCCTTACAGCGCACACTTGAAGAAACCAACGACTATAGAAAGATCCGTTAAGTATTGGATTTTGTTTGACATGAAATAAACAGAAACCCAACGAAGCGCTGAACTATAGATGAGCATGCACGGTTATACCGGAGTCTCATATCAGGTCTTTCCAGAGTTAAGAGTTTCAGGACTATAGTTCAAGGAGAGCAAAGTCACTCACAATTTTATTTTTTTTATAAAGCCACACCTGCGAACAGATCATCCTGCAGCATAAACAATGGTGGTTGCAGCCATCTCTGCTTATTGGCCCCTTATGGAAGATTTAAGTGCGCATGCCCCAATGGAGTAGCACTAAAAGCTGACATGAAGAATTGCAGTAACGGTAAACTTCCCGTGCTTTGTTTTATTTTTATTCTATTTTTAAAATTATTTCAATGTAAACAATAATCTTAGATCTGGCGTCAAATGCCGCATTGTTTCATGTGCAAACCGTATGGTGGATAAGAAATTTCCATTTACTGTCACTCTGTCAACCTATGGAATACTGTTCTATATCTGAATTACTAACCATTAAATTTCTGGGTTTTACACGATTTCAATCGGTATTTTGTTTATAGTTTCAAGGCTGTATGTCAGATAGTCTCCTGCGCAGCCGTTCGTTGTGTCGTCATTCAACTCTCCTCCCCACGGTACCCCTCCCCACAACGGGTGGAGTGTTGCGTGACGACACAAAGAGTGGCTGCGCAGGAGACTACGTGACAGAACAATACATTGCATGATTTTCTCTCTTCATAATCTGGTTGTCGGTTTAATAGTTAGTTTTCTTTTCTTTCTATGTTTCTTTTACTTTCTATTTTCAAAGTTTTCTCTTCAGCTGCTGATACTCTCGTTTCCCTCTTTTTTCAGCGACACGCACCAGACCGCCACCACTAGCTGTTCCAGGTAAAGGAATTCAAGTGTTGGTAAACTAAAACTTAAAATGAGAGCACCGCACAGGTACTCTTTTAATATGTTCTACGTATTTACCAGTGATATAAACTGTCAACTAATTTTTCATACTGAAATATTGGCTTACTCTACAACTACAGCGGAATTATGAGAACTATGTGTTCTCAAAAGGCAAAACAAAAATTACGGTATTTTCAGTTTACTTTTATTTTCACGTTGATACTAATGTGAAAGTTTCACAATACAATCCCAAAGCAAAATTAGAAATACTGATTGCATGATCTGTTTTCTTTGTTTGCCCTCAAAGGGACACGAACACTAAAATGTGGGGTACTGATTTTTGTCACATCAAGCCACATCCCACAAGCTTTACATTTTCATTGCGTGTTTTATTGATGTGGGCTCTTCAACCTGTATGTTCTCTAAGCTACGCTGATGAAGCCTAACAAGGCTTATATTTGCTCATACCATGGTCATGTGGCCTTAGTGCTCAATGAGAGGCTTTCAGCTTACCTAGACTAGAAGATATTCTTGTCACTCCAAGCCACATCCCACAAGCTTCTCATTTTCACGAATCCATACCATGTCTTGTAATTTTCTGAAAATTGTTTTCGCTGTAATTTTCTTCTGACCACTACCGTATGGAGCCAAAAATTGCTCTAACTATTTTTCTATACCTTCGATTCTTAATTTAATCCATGTGTGCAAACATACCAGTTTTTCTCTATTGATGGAAACCAAGAATTCAAACCGTCGCGTTTAACGTACTTATCATGTCTCGAACTTAACGATTACACTTGTCAAGGGAAAGCTAAACGAATGAATCAATTAACCTCGTCACTGTTCTAATTTGGTGGTCATCCTGTGGTTGTTCTCTACTAACGCAGTAAGAAAGGCGAGCATTCGTCACTGACTCTTACTTTAAACTTTTCTTGTGTCAAGTGATGAACGAACTAAATAATGTATTTTTTGCGATAGATACTACACGTAGTACATTTTATTATTTGCCCGTTTTACGTTTGGATATATTGTGGCACTGTGGATCGTGTAAATGGTAAGCACCCCTGATTAGCTGCAAGCCGCTTACCAAAAATGCCGTTTTACCAGGGAGCATGATATTGGCTTCTCAGTGGTCATGGTCGTCTGGCAAGAAGTGATTTCAGCTGTATTGGAATAACACCACAATCGTTATCTCACTATGGCATTATTATAAACTTGCACTGACCGCTATCGTTTACAAACTTATTCCTAACATGCCCAGTAACTGAATTCAATTGATCATATGCCAAATATTCCTTTCAGATGTTAAGGTTCGTCTAAGAGGATCAAATTCGTCACTTGAGGGCCGTGTTGAAGTGTATCATCAAGGTCAATGGGGTACAATTTGCAACGACCAGTGGGGCTCCGAAGAAGCTACAGTACTGTGCAAGATGCTCAACTATTCTGCGGCCGTAAAGAGTGTCAAATACGCTTATAGATACTATGGAAGGGTGCCCAGTTCCTTTATCATTTGGATGGATAATGTGAAGTGTCGTGGCGACGAGCAAAGCATTGCTGCTTGCAGGCACAATGGATGGAAAGTTCATGACTGTGGCCATTACAAGGACGTAGGGATTATATGCAGAAACGATTCTATCCCACCAAACCAAGGTAAATTGAGATTTTAAACAGCAAGACTAAACGTTTAGCAGCTCACGGTGAAATGGCCTTAATAGCGTTGCCACGGGTGGCATCTTCTGGAATTTATCTGCGGGTTACGATTTTTGCTTCCGACTGTCCTATACGATTAGATTACGCAACACTACAACAAGAATCGCGTTGTATAAATAAGACCTGCGACATCTTCACGACAAACGTACACAGAAGTTGCATACGACAGTCGTAAGCAAAATCGTAACATCTAAATCGGCACTAAGGTTACAGGTGGCTTATGATCCAAAGAAATTATAAATGCTGGATGACCGTTGCTCACTGTACACTGATCTTCCCTTAATTTACACAGGTCCAACCCTAGCACCAGGACCTCATCCAGGTAAATTTATTTTCAGCTTCACTCAGTTTAACTTTACACAGCCGCTCCGTTACACCCTGTTTACGCCTTATCGTTATTAATTTAACTTTGTAATAACTTGTGAAAACTTGACTTGTGAAAGCTTTAATGGCTAGTCTGACAACTGTTGTTTCGTCGCTCCCAAGCGATTCTTCGGGGACCTTTCTGATATTTGGCACACTCGTTGAGCATCTCGCTCAAAGTCCCGTTCGCAATCAATTCAGCGCAAGCAATCTCGCCTTTGTTTCGATTTTTTTAGAATTAAAGGTTCGCCTGCAGTCCGGAGTGACGATAAATCAAGGACGGGTGGAACTGTTGCTAAACGGAACTTGGGGAACGATATGCGATGATTACTGGGGTATTCAGGAGGCAAACGTCATCTGCCGCATGTTGGGTTACGCCGAAGGGGCTTGGAGTACACAATGCTGTGGCTGGTATTATCGCTACCCAAGACCAAACAAAATTTGGCTGGACGATGTACACTGCGTCGGTGATGAACGAAGCATAGCCGAATGTCGTCATGGCGGTTGGGGTAATCACAACTGTGATTACTCTGAAGATGTGGGAGTAGTGTGCAAGTACACACCCAAAATTCCAGGTAGACGATTTAGAGTAGATCACAGTAAAACATTATGATAATATTGTTTACCAGAAAATACTAAATTACTAAGTTTCCTTTCTATTATTTTTTGTAACATGTTGTATTAACAATAATAATTGTCTTAATAAAGGATACTTGTATGAAAGTCTCTCTCCAGGTGCAATTTCGTTTGGAGTATTTTCTAGAAAATGTTGAAAAAATGCATAAAAATTCCTTAGATTAATGCAGATAGCAGTCACTCTAGTTTGTTCCTTTTTTGTTCCTTTTTTAAAGGGAAGAAAGAAACCGCTTTCAGCCCGATGCAGTTCTCTTCCAGAACGGTTATATTCACTCGTTTATGTAATGTTTAATAAATGAGCAGGAGTATTTTAGGACTTGATAAAACACGAATTGCGAATTTATTGAATGGCTTAAAAAGCTTTACTGTACATCTGTCCATTCATACACTAAAATTTAGATTTTGGGTTATTTTGGTCTAGAAAATCGGATGTAAAATGTAGCCGTGTCTTTATCAGATATAAAGACACTCATTTAAAATTAATTTCTTTTGTATTTCATTCATGAATTATTAATGAGATTTTTAAAATAAAGCCATTAATTTAAGCGCGTGAGATCCCAGTACTTTTTCTTTTGTAACCAGAGCGCCATTTCCTTAAAGCAATTAACAATCGCTAAGGTCCATAGACATTTACTGAAATCGACAGAGACCTATCAGTTTGCTTTATAGCATTCAATAGTAATTTGAAATACCAACTGAGAGAAAACTTGTCGTTTCGCAGATCAGAAAGTGAGACTGGCTGACGGATTTAGAGACGGAGAAGGAAGAGTGGAGATATTCCGTGGTGGCCAGTGGGGAACTGTCTGTGGTTACTATTGGGATGTAATGGATGCGGAAGTAGTATGCCGTCAAATGGGGTATTCTAAGGCTATCGGTGCTCCCAAATGGGCATTTTTTGGCCCAGGAAACGGTTTAACGTGGCTTGCAAACTGCTTGGGTAATGAAAGTTCCATTGAGGATTGCCGGTACTGGAAAAATTACGGCGGCTGGTACTGGTGCAATCACTATTATGATGCATCCGTCATCTGCTCAAATGGAAGCGTAACGTTAGGTACGTATGAAAAGAGGTATTGCTAACCACTGTGTCACTGATGCATTTCAAGAGAGCTTCTCCGCGAGCGTTGCTTTAGGTTGTCCTGAGTCCATCACGGCTGTCAATTTCTTCCTGGTGTTTCTTGGAATGTTTAAATCTTGTAACGAGAGACTGCTTCACAGAGTTGTTGTTGTTTTAACGTTTAAGTTCTCAATCTCTTGAGTTCATAGCTTCCTTATGTGCTATGTTTTTTTAGAAAAACTATGGGTATCTTTATCTTGATGTCTATTAGGGTATTTTTATTTCCTCCCAGCTCAATCAGAAAACGCTAAAGTCGTCATATTTTTTTAGGTCTTTGGGGTTTTCACAATGCTAATCGATTTTTTGGTGTGGAGATTTGCTCTCGTCATGCAGATAGAACATCGTCGGCCTCGTTTCTGCTTCGATTTAGTCATTTTGTTTGCCAAGGTTGCTTTGTTCACGTTTTCCTTGGGTGGGGATTTACACGCTCCCTTAAAAAAACCCAGTGGTGTTTAATATAGTTCTTTATTAGTGTGAATGATATATGAAATGAATCATATATGAACTGCGGAAATGAAATCAAATGAAGAATGATCCTCGCAGTTGTGAACGCAATTTATGCAATTGCGAAAGAAGCCTGAAAAAAAAAAAAAAAATTCAAGACTTCAACGGGGTTCGAACCCGTGACCTCGCGATTACCGGTGCGACGCTCTAACCAACTGAGCTATGAAGCCACTGACGTTGGGAGCAGGTCAATTGTGGGTTCATATGTTCCCGTGAAAGAAATGAGTGTGAATGATATATGAAATGAATCATATATGAACTGCGGAAATGAAATCAAATGAAGAATGATCCTCGCAGTTGTGAACGCAATTTATGCAATTGCGAAAGAAGCCTGAAAAAAAAAAAAATTCAGGACTTCAACGGGGTTCGAACCCGTGACCTCGCGATTACCGGTGCGACGCTCTAACCAACTGAGCTATGAAGCCACTGACGTTGGGAGCAGGTCAATTGTGGGTTCATATGTTCCCGTGAAAGAAATGAGTGTGAATGATATATGAAATGAATCATATATGAACTGCGGAAATGAAATCAAATGAAGAATGATCCTCGCAGTTGTGAACGCAATTTATGCAATTGCGAAAGAAGCCTGAAAAAAAATTCAGGACTTCAACGGGGTTCGAACCCGTGACCTCGCGATTACCGGTGCGACGCTCTAACCAACTGAGCTATGAAGCCACTGACGTTGGAAGCAGGTCAATTGTGGGTTCATATGTTCCCGTGAAAGAAATGAGTGTGAATGATATATGAAATGAATCATATATGAACTGCGGAAATGAAATCAAATGAAGAATGATCCTCGCAGTTGTGAACGCAATTTATGCAATTGCGAAAGAAGCCTGAAAAAAAAATTCAGGACTTCAACGGGGTTCGAACCCGTGACCTCGCGATTACCGGTGCGACGCTCTAACCAACTGAGCTATGAAGCCACTGACGTTGGGAGCAGGTCAATTGTGGGTTCATATGTTCCCGTGAAAGAAATGAGTGTGAATGATATATGAAATGAATCATATATGAACTGCGGAAATGAAATCAAATGAAGAATGATCCTCGCAGTTGTGAACGCAATTTATGCAATTGCGAAAGAAGCCTGAAAAAAAATTCAGGACTTCAACGGGGTTCGAACCCGTGACCTCGCGATTACCGGTGCGACGCTCAGTTGGTTAGAGCGTCGCACCGGTAATCGCGAGGTCACGGGTTCGAACCCCGTTGAAGTCCTGAATTTTTTTTTCAGGCTTCTTTCGCAATTGCATAAATTGCGTTCACAACTGCGAGGATCATTCTTCATTTGATTTCATTTCCGCAGTTCATATATGATTCATTTCATATATCATTCACACTCATTTCTTTCACGGGAACATATGAACCCACAATTGACCTGCTCCCAACGTCAGTGGCTTCATAGCTCAGTTGGTTAGAGCGTCGCACCGGTAATCGCGAGGTCACGGGTTCGAACCCCGTTGAAGTCCTGAATTTTTTTTTCAGGCTTCTTTCGCAATTGCATAAATTGCGTTCACAACTGCGAGGATCATTCTTCATTTGATTTCATTTCCGCAGTTCATATATGATTCATTTCATATATCATTCACACTCATTTCTTTCACGGGAACATATGAACCCACAATTGACCTGCTCCCAACGTCAGTGGCTTCATAGCTCAGTTGGTTAGAGCGTCGCACCGGTAATCGCGAGGTCACGGGTTCGAACCCCGTTGAAGTCCTGAATTTTTTTTCAGGCTTCTTTCGCAATTGCATAAATTGCGTTCACAACTGCGAGGATCATTCTTCATTTGATTTCATTTCCGCAGTTCATATATGATTCATTTCATATATCATTCACACTCATTTCTTTCACGGGAACATATGAACCCACAATTGACCTGCTCCCAACGTCAGTGGCTTCATAGCTCAGTTGGTTAGAGCGTCGCACCGGTAATCGCGAGGTCACGGGTTCGAACCCCGTTGAAGTCCTGAATTTTTTTTTCAGGCTTCTTTCGCAATTGCATAAATTGCGTTCACAACTGCGAGGATCATTCTTCATTTGATTTCATTTCCGCAGTTCATATATGATTCATTTCATATATCATTCACACTCATTTCTTTCACGGGAACATATGAACCCACAATTGACCTGCTCCCAACGTCAGTGGCTTCATAGCTCAGTTGGTTAGAGCGTCGCACCGGTAATCGCGAGGTCACGGGTTCGAACCCCGTTGAAGTCCTGAATTTTTTTTCAGGCTTCTTTCGCAATTGCATAAATTGCGTTCACAACTGCGAGGATCATTCTTCATTTGAGTTCTTTATTAGTTTTGCACAACGTCAAATCTTGGGAAACTGGAAAGTTATGAAATCTCACCAATAAAGATGATGATGATGATGATGATGAAGATGATGATGATGATGATTATTATTATTATTATTATTATTACGAAAAAAAAAAGTCCAAAAGCAAAGCTATTGGCAACCAAAACGCGATGTTTTTATCTACTGTTATTTTATCTTTTATGTCTTTACTCTTTTATCATCGCAGATTCAGCGAATTTCTTGCTCACTTGTGAAGGGGGTCGAAAGCTTTGCTACGTGATCCAATTTCAGCCTGGCAACTTCTCACAGCCTAAGATAATACCACTCAAATTTGAAGTCTCTAGCAGATGTAGCCTCTGGCAAACAGCGATGTCTTACGATCCAATTGAGAATACAATCTATTGGTCTGATGGGTGCAGTGGCATTTTTAGAGGTCTTCTGAACGGCAGTGCACACCAAGCTGTGATAACAAACGTGAATAGGGTTACAGATATCGAGATAGACATTGCTGGGAGGAATATCTACTTTACTGACCAAGATAGCAACACAATAAGAGTTGCAACACTTGACGGTTCTTATCAAGCAGTTGTTGTTGAAGTTCAGACTCCTCAGGGGATTACCTTGGACAGCATTTCCGGGTGAGAATATTCTTTATAATTAGTGCATAAGTAATGTTGTTGTTGTTGTTGTTGTTGTTGTTGTTTTAATGAGAAGAAGTGTTTAACACAGTTTCGTTAGAAACTAACCCCCTTAGACTTATGATATTTGGATCGAGAATCAGCTCTTTTGTCCCAGAATCCATTGCATTGCCAGTGTATGTCCAACCTTGTTGGGGTTGTTGGGATCGTTGGAACACTATCACCAACAATTGTGGACGAAATAAGCTTCGTTATTGCGTTTCCACAGTGCCATTAATAATGCTTTCACTTCTACGGATGGGTGTTTGCGTTTCAATGTGTTCTTGTTTCAGTATGAGTGTGGTAAGTGACAATGGGTCTTTAAATGCGATCACAATTGCCAATAAACACCGTTGTGTAAAACAGAATAGTGTAGACATACGATGTTGTCCTTTGTCCTAAATAGGGTCTTAAAGAATCTATACAGGGTAGGTATATAAGGTTATTTTTGTCCTAAACAGGGTCAGGGTTTCAAACCTCCAGCCGCACGCTTATACTAGAATGTGGGCCAAGTACTCCTCCCCCCTCCCCCCCCCCGGATTTAACAGCAACAACAACTAAAACCAATAGTACGTACTCAATGGAATCCATCTTTCACGTTCAATAATCAACACCAACAAGAAGTCTTTACTGTCCTCGTCACTAGCCTATCTATTTAATTTGCCTCGTTTTTTGCAGGTTTATTTACTTTTCATCACTTGGCAACAGTCCACGAATATCACGAGTAGACATGGATGGCAGTAACGAAATTACTCTTGCAAATTTAACAAACATCGGATCGACTATTGTTGACTTGATTCTAGATAAACCTGGCAACCGACTGTTCTTTTCCGATCAATCAAATAATGTCATCCGTTATATTGACTTGGGCAGTTTGGAGATCCTCACTCTGCTCTCTGGAAACCTTCACCGCCCAACAAGTCTGACAATATTAAACAGTACCTTGTACTGGACCGGTTGGGGCAATGGAAAATTAACTGGAGCCATCTTCAAAGCTGAAATAAATAATGCCAGCATAGCAGAAATGATAGCCGACGGCTTTTCTTATCCTAAAGGGATGTACTTTCACAGCCACTTCCGTCCTCAAATGCCAGGTAATCTCTTCTGTATTTAACCATTATTACCGGGC
>JAEMWC010000481.1:122500-250000 GCA_016490735.1 Pachyseris speciosa
GTGTAACGAGCTTTGACTTCAAGGAGCTGGATCTGTCTGAAACGCACACCGTCGGCGATACCTCCGATTCTAGAATTTCTTTGCTAAAATTCTGAAGCTCTTCTAAATCTCCTTTCCATTTAAAAAGAGATTGCTTTTCATCCCAGCTTAACAGATGCTTGAAGGGTTCCAAATTCACTCCATTCGCAACTTTAAGTTCTGAAACCGAAGAGCTATCAGAAGCACGTCCACTCTTCGCCATGACTGTAATTAAACTTAAAGACTTAAAGAGCGTAAACTACTCAATCAGCACAATTTGTAGGCCAAAATCTGTATAGGCTTTTTCACTGAAGGAAATTGCAAATAAACGTTTAAAGGCCGGTTTCGTTCATTCCCGCGTTTTATCTATAAAGTTATACTTTTAAACTCTTTTCTCTGTTCAAGGAATTATCATGGTAGGAAAAACATTTTCTTTTTACATTGAGCCTCGTACCATGGTGTCTCGTGTAAATTACAAGCTTTGTGACCTGTCCGAGCTTTCGATTTAGCCATTTTTCAAAATTAAATATCTTCACGGCCACCAGTAGGAGGCTCAATGTAAAGTTAAAATGTTTTGCTACCATGGTAATTCCTTGAACAGAAAAAAAGTATGAATTAAAGTTCAATACTCCCTTGTAAAGTTTGACGAAAGATTCGAGAATTGACGAAATCAACTCTTACCGATTTTTGTTTCTAACTCAGCCTATAAATTTTTGGAATTGAATAGTTTCTATTCTTAAATTTTAATAATAATAATAATAATAATAATAATAATAATAATAATAATAGTAATATTCAACTTTATTTAAAGAGGGTATACACATAACAGCTTACGCTGATAAACCAGTGGCCCTCAAAAGCTTAAGTTAGTCTAACAAGATTTTGAGATAACTGACCTTTTTCATAATGAACGACCGCACTTTATCGTCGCCATAGTCACAGCTGCTTCTTGGAAACTAATGAGAAAATAAACTTTGGCCATACATGGGAAATATGTTTTAGTTTGAAGGAAATTATTTCCGAAAAAAAACACAACACTGCTGCGACCCTCCTTAAGAACTGGTGAATCAAGCGTTTGCCCCCACCCCAGAGCTGTATATTCCCCGGATAGTTACAAAGACTCGTTTTTTTCCCGAATGTCACTATTATTGGCCTCCAACTTTTCATTTTTATCTCACCACAGTGCAATCCCGCTGTCAGAATAAAGGTGGATGTTCTCAGATTTGTGTCTTGATCCCCTCTGGCCGAAGGTGCATATGCAAGTCTGGAATGAGTATTGCAGAAGACCAGAAAACTTGTACGTTGCCAAATATCCGGTGACTGGAAAATCAAATTTGCTCACATTCGTTTGCAGGACTGTAACTGTATTTGGCGGGCATACAGCTGATATAATATATATTTTTCTCATGTTGTACACTGTAACAACAGTTCGGCAGGTAGTCTCTTGGCAATCTACTACGACATTGCTTTAGGTGAAAAAAGCAAAGGTGTAATCTCTCACTGGAATTACTATAAACAGAAATTTAAGTGCCCGGCAGTCATTAAGAAAGACTCGGCTACGAGTCACCACCACCACCACCACCACCATCATCATCATCATCATCATCATCTTCATCATCGTCATCGTCATCGTCATCGTCATCGTCATCGTCATCGTCATCGTCATCGTCATCATGATTATCAACATTAAAAGCTTCTTTATCCTCGTCTCTGTCAGACACCAAAGATTATGGAAACCATAACACGCGCTTTACTTGAAATTTAAACACTTTTGATTGGATGTCCAAATTTGATCTCTCTTGTTCAAGCTGGCAAGGAAAAAGTTAATATCTTCTGAACCAGCAAATGTCGGGTCATAGGTTCGACTCCCATTGGAAGCGGAAAGTGGATGTTTTGTTTGTCTGAGTTTCCCTGTGTCACTTACAGAAACATCGGTTGGGAAATAATTAGTATACACACAAACAGTCTTTTACGCCCTTGTTAATGATTTGATTCCCTCCTTTCTGCAGGTGTTGTTGGCGATGTCATATTTGTTGCTGACGCTTATAAAAAAGCAATCTACATGTCTTCGCTTAGTTTTCCCAGTGCAACGATCGTAGCGCTTTCGCTTCAAAATGTTTCGAGGCCATACGGAATAGACTTTAACCCTCTTGATAGTCGCATCTACTGGACGGATCGGGCTACTGGTGTCGTTGCACGGTCGTCAGTCGATGGTAACAGAGAAGACATTCAGTCTAAAGTTGTTGATCCCAGGGGAATTGCTTTGGACCTCGTGGGAGAAAACGTGTACTGGATAAGCAGCTCTGGTAATACTATAGAGGTTTCAAAGTTCAATGGGGATTTCCGGAAAGTGCTGGTTGCAAATTTGATTTCAGCGGCAAGTGACATTGTTCTTGATACAGGCAGAGGGTATGTTAAACAATTTCTGTGTTGCTTATGCTAACAACCGCTAGAGGTAATGCAAATGCGCTTCGATGAATTTTCAACTGGATACTATGAGCAGTCCTGTGCCCAAGCAAGTTCATATTCTCGAACCCTAAATTTAAGAATGCCGGAGATGGCGTAGTATTCTTAGCTTTCTAATGCCATAATTTTCGCTTTTATTGCATACTTTGAAGCGTATATTTCCGTCCTTTGTAAAATATGCTTACGTTCTAATGCCATGCATGGTATATAAGACGGCAGAGCGAATTGCTTTGACGCCGAAGGGCTAAAGCGAGACGTCAGCGCTCGAATTTCTTGACGATAGCTAGTTTAATTACTGTTACCAACTCTCTTGATAAAAGGAATTCAAATTCCTTTTCACATATCCTCACCGACGCAGCACAGCAGTTTCTTTGAAACTGACCCACTTAGACTTATGATATTTGGATCGAGAATCAGTCTTTTGTCCGAGACTCCACTGCGTGCCAATGTATGTCCAACCTTGTTGGGTTTGTTGTTATCGTTGGAACACTATCACCAATAATTTTGGACGAAACAATGTTCGGTATTGCGTTTGCACACTGCTATTAATAATTGTTAGCTGAATACCAAAAACGGAAAATTAGGTTTTGCATATGTACGGTATATTGTGCGTGAGGAAGGCTTTCATTCGAATTTCAGGTACATGTATTGGTTGGATGGCTTTAATATTCAACGTGCAGAACTGGATGGAGACAATCGAGAACGTATTGCTTCATTGAGCATGTATAATCGATATAACGTTCGCGGTCTTGCATTGGATGTTGACATGAATAGAATATATTTTATGACGCATAATTGGTACAGAAAGACTGTGTCGTATATTAACTTGAACAGTTCGAGACGCTCAGTAGAGACACTGGTGACACTGGTTAGTTCATGGTTTTCGTGGTGGTATTATGGCTACTACACCGGAGTAGCTGTTGATGACAGTCATGTGTATTTTGGTCTGGTGCATTGGGGCGAAGGGAAAGTGTACAGAAGAAATAAGAGACAAAGAAATGGATCTCTTGAACTTGTACTGTCAGGCTTCAGATACCCCACAGGAATTGTAATTCATAAAGGCAATGCTACAGAAAAACGTGAGTACTGTTAGCAACTTCTAAAATGCCTATAAACTGTAGATATGTCACCTTTCTAATGAGGGCTTTACATTTGAACAGCTTTTTTACCATTTAAAAATACTGTGAAACGTTTCGGTGGCAAATTCATTCGTTTATAGACTGAAGTCAAGATTGCGGTTGTAACTATAACAATAGCAGCGTATAGTTTTGATCTAGCCCATTACCTATATACTGCAGATCGTTAGGAGACACTTAGTGGGCATTACGTTTATATGGTTATTAACCTGTCCTCACTGAGTGAAGAATGACACTGCTACCAATTTGATACGCTATTATTATGATTATTATGATTATGATTATGATTATGATTATAATTATTATTATTTTGCAGTTTTGTATTGACATTATATATGAGTTATGGGCCAAGCGTGAGGTCAAGATAGCGGGATATTAGCCAAGTTCTATTTTTCCGTGTTTATGGATCGAGATGAAGTCGAGGTCCATAAACACACACACACAAAAAAAAGAGGCCAATATCCCGCCATCTTGACCGAACAAGCTTGGTCAATAAAGGATTTATTATATGACTCAAAGGACGCTATTAAAAGACAGTAAAACGCGGGATGAACGGGCTATCCAGAGTGGTCAAGATGGCTCCATCTTGTCCTTGCGGGTAGCCAATCACAGCAGGAGAATTGATTCATATTGACCGCTGAAAGAGCCAGTCATATAATAATTATACTTTATGCGATGTTTAGACCATTTATAAAGCAAGATTTTAGGCTAGATGTTTGCACATTTTCTGGAAGTTGAGCCATTATTTTTTACAAATATTTTAAAGCTGTACGTTAAGCATGTTTTAAACCTCTTATCACAAAAATTGTTATTTTCGCTGAAAGTATACATAAAATTTAAGAGTGCGTAAGATTTTGTTAAATGTTGGTCATTTTCCAATTAAGGTTTTTTCATCATCATCATCATTATCATCATCATTATTATTATTATTCGATAACGACAGGGACAACTTTTACATTCTTCATCTTCCACAACTCTTTAATCTCAACAGCCAGATCAAGATACTTGTTGACCTATTCCTCTTGTTTGATGTCCATCCTTCTGTCACTAGGGCATGCAATTCTTGTTCTGTTTCTCCACAGGCACGATGCCAGGGTGATTGTGTTCCATTTTCTTGTCAGTTTGTATTATTATCGTTATAATAATAATAATAATAATAATAATAATAATTATTATTATTATTATTATTATTATTATTATTATTATTATTATTATGGGATTCTCTCCACTTTTCTGGTGTTCTTCTGGGTATTCTTAGTCATGTCTCAGCCCCTCCCCGCAGCTTAAAGACACAACACTTTCCGTAACAGATGTGCACTTGCAAGGATGGCCGACAACTGTACACTTCAGGTAGACCAGGCGTGTGTGTCTTAAAACTCCAGAAAACATTTCGGGTCCGAGAGGGATTTTTCAAGTTGTTTTTCTATCGATTGGTAGTAGCTCTTTGGGTTAACAAGCCCAATGTATTTCTCACTTTTATAGCGAGCTTTCTTGAAAGATTATTAGAAATATTAGAAATCGAATTGCTGCTTATGAAGATAATGCACTTCAGATAGTTCGGGGAGAAACGCGGGCCAGGTCTTTGCGTTTTTCGAGATGCTTTCAAGTGCACCAATTACGATAGTTATTACCGTGATTTTGAAGGCTCCATTAATTCTTCTGATTTCGAATGATAGGTCCTGGTACCTTTCCACCTTCTCTTCTTCAGTCCTGATGATGTTCTGGTCCGCTGACACAGCTACGTGAATTATTACAATTACTATTATTAGTATATACCACACAAGTGAATAGTACTTTTCGCGCGCTCTGATTGGTTAACTCGGAGGTGAATAGCAAATACTATTCACCTACGAGCAGCCGGCGCGCGAGATTTTACAATTTCCGATCGCTTGTTGGTATATTGTCACACATAAAGTGTGACAATATAAAATAATAAAATATACAATATAAAATATAAAATGTTTTGGTCCGCAAATTATTCAGGTTGTGTGGTATATACTAAAACAATTATTAACCTCAGTGACGGTGAAAGTGGTGGATATTTACCTCGCCGATTCGCGGCTCGGTAAATATCCAACGACTTATTGACTATATCAACCAGGGCCGGTTCCTGAAAGGTGTATTAACTCTATTCCAGGGATAAATCTCCCTTATTCCAACAGGTATCTCCCAGTAGAGTAATTTGACTAACAATACACCTACCGACATTTGACTAACAAAGGACGGATCAAAACACACCAAATCACGGTTTACAGTCTCCATAGCCAATACCATCACGGTTTAACTGACAGACTGACGACCAATAACATCACGACTTCGTTGACCAATCAGATCGACGACCAGATTACTTATACCATCTACTGACGCTACACAAATCTCTTGATTCTGATGATGACTTCCGCTCAGATTGTCGAAACTTCAGTCAACGCCATCACAAATTAAACAGTCCTTCTCAGGACTACACTCACCTGGACGATCGTTCTCACTTAGTTATGTCGTTGTCCTGTTCGATAATCTAGCAATCTCAACTTGGAGCTCTGAATAGTTGTCAATCTTCTCTGTATCCCAAGTCCAATTTTCTAGGCCAAAATAACCCAAAATCTAAATTTTGTGTAAGGATGGCTAGATTTACAGTAAAGATTTTTAAGTCATTCAATAAATTTGCAATTCGTGTTTTATCAAGTCCTAAAACACTCGGCTGCGCCTCGTGTTTAAACTTGATAAGGCACTCCTGCTCATTTATTAAAAATTACATAATATCTTGACCCTCCCATTTTCGATCATCTAATGTTTTGAAAGGAATGTGGTAATAAATTTTCTTCATATTATTTGAATGGGTCACCCTTACTATTTTTTTTTCTTCCCTTCTTCCTTCAATCCTACCCTTGTCCTTCTTCTTTCTCTTCTTGTTCTTCCTCTTGTTCTCTTGTTGTTGATGTTGATGATGTTCTTCTCCTCCTCTCCTTAGAGTTTACATAAATCACAAGGGATTTTATTTTTCAATACAGCTAATCATCCTTGTGTCGAGAACAATGGTGGCTGCTCACACCTCTGTTTAGTAAAACCCTCTGGATATCAGTGCGCATGCCCAACTATTATGACAGATGAAAGACCTTGCTCCACGGTACCTGCTGTTCCTACACCCTCGGCCACACCCTCAGCCGCACCCTCATCTGCACCCTCAGCTGCACCTTCAGCCGCACCCTCAGACCACTGCCAGAGGTTTCAGCCTTGTAAAAATGGAGCCTCGTGCGTAATGATTGGGAGAGACTACAAATGCTTCTGTGTTGGGTACTATGGTGGAAAAAGCTGCACTGTTAATTTTGGTAAGTACATAATATACTTATATTTCTTCGCGTATCTGCTTACAGATGTCCTTTACAGTCATGTCACGAATGGCCTACTCTAGACCGATGAAGTTCAAGAATAAGCGCATGCATAAACATAACCACAACAAAAGGAACTCATTCCTTGCACATGTGTGCCATCGTGTGGGACGTTGCCTCACCCGCGTAAAAAAACGGAATATTACTATTGCGAGTATCAACAGAAGCACGGCGGTCATTGAGTGTAATTACTTTTACCGCCCCAATTTGTATCTAATTCTAGCTCTTAAATATAATTTAACATTGTCTTTGATTTTCTCCGTTTCCAATTATTTATGTCTCTTTTAGGCAGTGAAGTGGTCAAAGTATACTTTAAAGGTGTTACAACAGAAAAGGTGAATTCATTATAATTTGATCCCTTTCCTTCCCACCCACTGTTTTTAGTCTGAACACGTTGATTACTGTTAAACAATAGCAAAGTGAAGGTCACTGACCTGATTATTGAACTATTATCGCCTAGCTAAAGTTAGGGCTGTTTCTACCAGGCAAAACTGTTGCTGTGGTGGGCTATTTTGTTCAGAAAATTGTGCCACCACTATTGTGGCATCAGCTGATAAAAGAGTGATAATATCAAATCAAATCAAATCAAATCAGTTTATTTAAGCACGATAGCGCGAGGAGGGGTTGCCCAATATCCCGAGCCGGGGGCTCATGTATTAAACGTTCGAGCATTCCGGATCGGAGAGGTGAAAACCGAGGTACCCAGAGAAAAACATTTCGAAGCAAAGAAGAGAACCAACATATAAAAGTTATACTTTATACGATGTTTAGACCATTTATAAAGCAAGATTTTAGGCTAGATTTTTACACATTTTCTGGAAGTTGAGCCATTATTTTTTACAAATATTTTAAAGCTTCACGTTAAGCATGTTTTAAACCTCTTATCACAAGAATTTTGAATACGAAAATTTTTATTTTCGCTGAAAGTATACATAAAATTTAAGAAGCAAAGAAGAGAACCAACAACAAACTCAACCCACACAAGACGTGTGGGCCCCACTGGTGGGAGGCGAGTGCTCTCACCTCTACGCCATCCCTGCTCCGCCATTCCTAGCTATCGGTGTTAGCTATCTCAATATGGCCAGATTACACATTTTTCACTTTTAGAGCATTTCATTTTTTACTTTTCTCTCTGTTCTCATTAGCAGAGAACAAATTGTAGTCTAATGGTCTGTTTACTCTGGCATAGAATTTTGGCAGTCTGATTTATAATTGCGGAAGTGAAGCCATAAAACCACACCTCGCAAACCTCTTAGTTAGTGACAACAAAAAATAAAAAAAGCTCTAACCACAAGGGAGGAAGGCCTCAAAATACTGTACTGTGTGACCCCAAATGATGAATCAGTTTTTTAATGTACGTATAATAAGGTAATTGTTGAATTCTGTTAAGGCATTGGTTTGAGTTATCACCCTCAGACTTCGTTATTTACAATAAAGGCACGGTTGTTCGAAACCCGATCAACTTACTCTAGGATTGGCGCAAACGTTCGTTGCAGTTTTAAACTTTTGGTTGAAAGTTTGTTCTGCTACTTTTTGCTTTTCAGGATTGATGTCCTCTAAGGTAACATTTTGCAAAATATTAGCGTTAAACAACGTTTCTGGAGAGAGAAATAAGTTCCTTGGTTAATTTTCAATCTCGGATTACGGTTAATTAATCGGCTTTTGAACTACTGGGCCTAGGCTTTTTTCCATAGGGTCTTCATACTACATAACCTTATATCCCAACTACATAACCTTATATCCCTTTGGTTTGCTGGGAAAGAAAATTGGCTTTATCATGTTGTCTTTCGCTATCCATAGGAAGTTTCACCCTACCCAACCCTCCCTTAGTTTCTTAGTATAAACAGAACATTGTTTTAAATCACTGTGGAACCTCCTATCACAAAAAAAGGACACGTACACATATACGCCTGCATGGGAAAAGAACTTCAGAACCCAGCTTTGTATCAGTAAATATATGCTGTTATTTTAAATGTTTTTCTTTTAGTTTAACAAAACAGCCTTCATTAACGCTATCGTGGAAGCCTTCAATGACTTTTGTCGCGAGTTCCCTTCAAGATGCTTGATCTCACTTGGAAGGTGAGTCCCTGGGAACGCATGGTGATGTCAGTCGACTAGTCAAATCCATTGAATTACCGACAATGTACCAAAACATCAAATCGAATATGACTGGAAAAACCGCGGTTACTAAGGCAACCGAAGATTGAACAGCATCGACAAGTTATACGTTTCTTTTCTTTCCTTGCATTTTTGGAGTTTAAATTCTCCAGAACCGTCCATTCAAGATTTGAACCTTGTAGACGATTGTAAGTGATTTTCTCTCACCACCGATATCATCTTGAGGTATAATCCAAGAATCTTCACAGAGCAGGGTTTACGGACTATAGCTGACGGAATTGTAATATATCACTTTCCTTTTCAGTGCAAACACGTTAACCAAACGGGAAGTGAATGAAGTCCTCTTGAGACCTGAAGACATCTACATTCCATCGGATCTGAAGGAAGTCGATGGAATGGTCGTTATCGAATGTGCCGCTGTTATGACTTCAGGAAATTCTGTATTGGTCTCGAGGAATCTTCTGGCTAGCGTGATTAAGCAGAAAGCAGCGGAGATTGGACAGAAGCTTGGTGGCACTATCGTGGCAGCAAGGGCCAATCCATCGCCCATTAAAGTTACGCCAACAAGCAAAACTCCAACCGAAGTACAGAGGAAAGGGTTGATAGCTGGAGTAACCGTAGCTGGTGGAGTAATCATTATCATTGCCGCTATAGGAATATGGTATTTCAGGTCAGTGACAGCTATGGTTTCGTAACAGTCGATGTAATCGAGCGCCAAAGTCTGGGCTTTGTTGTTGTTTCTGATACTTGGAAGTTGTATGGCACGTCTGAACCTGTTTTATCGAAGGTCCATAAAATGACATGATGTCATAAGTCATTGGCTCCGCACAGTCACGGTTTTGGGTACATCAAACTGGATTTCTTGATTTCTGCTAAATGCTACAAAAACATTCCATTCCCTCCTCCCCCAGCAAGGGAAACACTTAAATGGTACAAAGCTCCAAAATTTGTGACGATGTACACTAAATTTATGACGATATATGTACACTAGCAATGTTTTACAGATGAGTAAAAATTGCTTGAAAACCGTAGACTTGTGCGCACAAAAACATCACGTCGCGTGAACAACGAAATGTTTATAATGGTGCGTGGTATTTCATTAAATATTATAGTCTTAAAGCACACAAAAAGGTTTGACTGTATTCACGATAGAATGATACCCAATGAACATTTCAAAGCCGGTTGCACTGGTAGAATGTAGGGTCGGTGATAATAACCCAATGAAACAAGATGAATTTAGAAATTCTTCATCTAGTTCTTACTTTTGTTACTTTTCTTCTTAAATTCCCAGAGTAAAACCCAAACGTGCTGCTTGCCCACTGTGCAATACTAAAAATGATGTTGACAAATCAAGCCCTACAAGTCATGTTACTACCTTTGACAATCCAGGCTACAATAATGCCGGCATAGTTGACGGCGACAACGAAAGCCCAGTGATTTGTAGTCGTTATCAAGAAAGAGCAGAAACTGACGCAGTTAACAATCCATTGTACTCAGAACTAAGAATGACCACGCTTTCAAAGGCTCATGACGCTGTGAACAAAGAAGGTACCAGTGGTGTGTCTGACGCCACAAAAGTGACCTCCGAAGGGAATCTGTCCCAAGGCAAGGGGGGGCTGGGTGGGATTTACTAAAAACAGACAAACGTCCTAACCTTAAATGACAACTGACAAATAACAACTTAAATTTTACTGACGACTGATATTTGGGCTACTGGTTAACTGACAACTGACACCATGATTGGATGGCCCGAAAATTCTTCCATTTTTTTTTTTTTTTTTTTGGCTTTTACACCAAATCAGCAGACAAACAGCGGAATAAAATTTCGAGTACCGTTTGTTAAGCCCTAGCAAAACGCAAAACATGATGTTTGAAGCCCTGGCCAAACGGTTTTCAAACGCAACCATACACGATCAACAAGACCAAACCTGACGATCAAACCGAACAAGACCAAACAAGTTGACCAAACGGTTAAATGTTTGGTCAACAAACAATGTTTGATTATGTTTGGTACGCAAACGGCATTTCCCTTTTAGCCGGGGCTAGATGAAGAGTATAAGGATATGCAAATTTATCATTTTCCACTGGATTACATTCTAACAAAACTAATGCATGATCTCAATTGACCACAGTCTGTCTCAATTTATTGTGGTATAAATAGTGCTCGAAGAAAAGATGTCTGCTCACGGAGTAAAAACGGTCGTCATTTTTTTATCGTTTTTGTTGGGGTCTTCGAGCAACTCCCATCTCTAACAAGTAAGACTGTAAAAGCTATGAAAAACCTTTTTTTTTCTTTTTTGGCACAATATCGTGTCAGACAAAGGACTGTTCGAAGTAAAACCAACAAAGCCAAGGCAGTGGCAGTTTATATCAAGCAACAAAAATGCACAAGTTACGAATAACAAAGAGAGAGAATCAAGTAGCACAGAAAGATCTGATCACTTCGGAGGACGTGGAAGTTCAAGTTCAAGTTTGTTTTGTTTTGCTGTTGTTATTGCTTCTTTTGACTGATTGTATGTTTTCGACCTCCGTGTAAATGCCACTAGAACTGAATGAAATACTTCAGAGAGCAAAACCGGCTTTTTGCAAACAATTTTAATTTTAAACATAGAAACCTTAGGCATGTGTCGTACGCGTGACAGTGTTACAGTAATGTCAAAGGAAGCAATGCGACTAGAAAATTGTGCTCAGCAAGTTAAACTGTAGTATCTAAGAGTGCTTTTGGCACTTTGTAAACTGAATGCGCTGTTTTGAAGGGCTGCCTCTAGAGATTCTTCATATGGCACATTTTGAAAATAGATGCTTCAGTAAGAGTTACCTATCTGTTGATTAATTACTACTGAGCCATTCTGATATATTAGAAACATTTAGCAATATTTGATTGTGTGGTGGTAGCAATTAAGGATGTGGTAGACGTGAATGCTATTGAAATGTTGTGTAGAAATAACTTAATTGTAGACATAAAGTACAATAACAGCGTTCATACCACAACTTATTACACGCGATTTATATTGTAAAACCAAGCCCTGAACGCGATAAAAGTAGCAACTCAGTGGAATTGGTGGAAGTATTAAATTTTTGCTTTACGCTGCTACAGTAGATAGATATGACTAAGAAGTTTACACAGAAAGTTGCAAGGAAGTAATTAATTAATTACATAATTTCGAGTAAGCAAGCAAGTAAGTAAGTAAGGACTTATTGAGTGTGTATTAAAGTTAGTAATTAAGTAGGCGGATAAATTTCATTAATAAGATAATAATATATTTTGTGTGAGATTTGCATATTGCATGCGTCCTTCGTTTAAAAGACCTAGAAAACGAGTGACAGTGGTGATTTCCAAGCAGTTAAAACTTGGTGGACCTTTAGGTGGATACTTTCCTTTAACTACAGGGGACAGCCCACGAAGCTCATATAAATTAAAATATATCTCAAGCATGAAATCTTACTTATTTTGATATTTTAGCTCATTATATAGTTTTAAGTGTTTTCGATATTTAGTTTAAATGTAAGGTTTATGGTAACAACTTGGTTTACGTTCCACAAATGTGATCTTTGGTCGGAAACATGATCACCAGGCTGTCTAAGCAAAGTACACTGTCTGAAATTCATGTTTCTACAATGCACAATTTGGAAACATTCCAACAAAGAAAAATCGTACGTGCAAAAATCTGCCTTTTTGTTGGATCTCTTTCGATCCTAATAATCTGGCAAGCTTACTCCGAGGTCGCAAGCAACTCCATTTACTAATTGTTTGAGTTGTGTACTAGTTTTCGCGTCATGTTTAGAGTATCTGCCTGGTTATTTCCCTTAGCGCGCATAGCGCAGTGCTTTAGTCGCTAACGAAGTTACTAGTTTTTAGAGTTATCCTGGAGTCTTTGTTAGCAAGAACTGAGTTCACTTCTGCAGAGAACAATGGGCACTTTAATTAGTTTTTGTAATTAATTCCGTAGCTTAGGCGCTGTATCAATTAGCTACCAACCATTTTTAATACGTTTCCGACAAAAGATCACGTTCTGGCAACTTTGGTAATAACAGCAGATCACGCAAAGAGTTAACCCATGAAGTTCAGTAAGCGCGGTGATTGGTATTCAAACATTCCTCAGTTGGTTTTGCTTTGCTGTAGGCTGGGTTAACCATCAAATTTAGAGTTAAACCTAGCGCTTTGGTGTAAACAGACAAAAGACAACGCTAATCATTCAAATTATTTTGCCAGTCACAGCGTAGCATGTCGCTTCACGCGTTCTACTTGTAGGATGGGTTGGGGCAGAAACAGAGAATCTTTGCTGACTGCCAAGTTGTAAAGACTATTAAACCTCATTTTAAACGAGACGACTTTGATATCGCCGTGCCTAAAGAAGAAAATCTTTTCTCCTATAATATCTGCCCATATCTATGCATTGTTATTTCAGAAATAATTAACACATTTTAATCAATCTACCCACGTTTGGAATCATTCCCATAATTAACTAAAAACTCATTTTGTAGCTGAAAAGGGGAATTAGGTTACAAATTGTTCCATTGAAATGGCAGCTACATGCATTCCTTGAGTGTAAATGATAACGAAACCTACAGCCCAGGAAGGTGCACACACCGGATGGGTGGGAGGGGATTAGGCTTCCATAACTCAAACAACTGTGCCCATTCCTGGGTAAAGAGGAAAAATTAGTGTCTCCTCTCTGATTGGGGGTAGAGGTCCTCCACTAATCAAGTCCAAGGGCTACACAATTGGAGAATTTGCGCCTTCAGACGTCGAGTCTATGGGAACAAAACTTTCCAAACCTTGCCCAAAAGATCCCTGTCATCTGGATGGACTGGGAAAAGTCTGAAAGTTGACACCATATCAGTTTTGAGGCGCCACGCAGCTCTCGGAACAGTTCACAGGATTGGCTGAGAAAACAATGTACAAACAACAGAAACAATGGACCCTAGCCCTGAAATAATGGAGCTGCGTGGTAATAAGAACCAATGAAATTAGAGGTTACTGAGAGGTGCGGGGCATCTGTCAGTTTTAGCCTTAAAACAGCTGGGGCTGACTTTTTGGATTGCTGCGATGGCATTATCAGTGACGATGTATTGGAGGGAGAAGTCGTCTTTTTCAATAAAATAGTTAATGCTAGAGGTGCCCGATTTAGGGAAGAGACTGAGATGGAAAAATTGTTGGAAATTTGTTGCTATGTTTTTAGTGGACAAGGACAGTTTTTGAGACTTCAAAAGTTTTGAAGGTCCAAGGGAAAAAGGGCCAGTAAGCCTTTCGTGAACCTCTTCTGCTAAATTTGTACAAATCACACCAGGATTAAGGTAGGCAGTAGGTAGGTTGTTGGAAAAACGGTGACAGCTAGGACTGGAATAAGCGATCCCAACACTCTCCCTCAATTCCTGTTTCGTCCAAGTTGATCAGGGGTGGTACGTTGCAGAAGTGATCCCTGCCGTAGCCTAGTGGCCCATAGTCTGTAGGCGAACCTTGGGCTTCATTCGGCTCATCTCTTGCCAGAACACTGGAAGGGAAAGAGGTTTCATTGAAGGCGCTGAGTGCCGCTTAAGCAGCAGCGAAGGCGGCTTTTCCGATGGCTTCGTTTGTGGTGGCCTTGATAAGGGATAGGAGTCGGTCATCTCGACCAAAGCATTGCGAGGTCTGGGTAGTCGGTGGATGAAGCCTTCACATTCTCTCCCAAGATGTAATTATTTATGCTTCTTTTCGCTATCTATCAGACTAAGGTTTGTCACATAATCTTTGCCGGAGAAGACATTTCAGATAATCAGGGGTGAAATCTTCTATTTTTTAAGCCTTGTCTTCTGCATAGCACTGACAGATTAACAGACCCAAATTTAGATAGTTGGTTGCAGGCGACGCTCAGAACTCTTACGCACGCCCTGGTACGATTAACTCAGTAGGTCAGAGGTGTTGTATGGTCCCTAGACCGGAAGATATCTTCTTTGAAATGTTATCTGTGTGCACCTTCCAGGTTAGCCTTTCATCTATATAAACTCCAAGTTCGTTTGTATTGTCAACCTATTGAAATTCTTTACCCTTTATCTGCAAACTCCTTTGATTACATTTTTTTTAATGAGAATTAGACTAAATTTGCTGACCATGAGACGTGCAGTCAGTTTCCAGTATATTATTTATCTAATTTTATGAAATAGTCTAAGTAGGTGAAGCAAAGAAGATATTCGTAATGTTGCACACATTCTCGGATTCGCGTTTCTTTAATAAGATGGTAGCTCATTAATGGAAATTAGAAACTTGAATCGAGCCCCACAGGTCAACTGGTACATAGTTTTTAAGGAGCCATTGACTGGGCATCTATGATGGCGAGACGCCAAGTGAGCGTCAAGCCTCTTTATGGAATCCACATCAATGAGAAGCATTTCGTTGAGCAGCCCATTGTTCATGTTGGTTGATAGGTCAGTTGTTATTGTTTTCTATAACTGAAAGAACCGTTAAAGCACCATCGCGCATGGATCTAAACACCGACCGGCAATTGCTGGCAGCTTATACGCTAGTATTTACGTAATCAGATGACAGGTCATTTGAAACAACAACGCTCCACGGTTCGCTTTACCATAGTGTGCACGTGGATAAATGATAATCGCTAGGAAGACTGAAAAGATTTGCTTTTCAACCACGGTCCGCTGTGAATGAAAAATAATGATAAATGCCCATCACAGCGACTCTCAGTCACATTCCATGCGAGGTGGATGTGAAGAATTAATAAATATTTAAGGCCACCACGGACCACAGCCATAGTGGCAACGGATTAAAGCATTAAAGCGCAGATTTACTGTCGAAATATATGAACCCACCATAACCCCAATTTGAACGCCAAATTGGGTTCGCGCTTTTTAGACGTTGAAGCCTAATATAGTTACTTGCGTTCCACACCCAAACGACACCCCTAACCTTAGTTACATCCAGAAGACATATAGTACTTTGAAGTGAGAACAGCGCATATGATGGGGGGGGGGGGGGGGGGGGTAGGGGGGTGCTACCGACAAACCTGAACCCATGCACCCTAGCGAAGGGCTAACGTTTGAAAAGTCCGCTCTTGGATCACTTTTAATACGTGGCCAATTAGCCATGTGAACTACGTGGACGAAACATTCATCAATCCAACCTAATTTTATTTACTCTAAACCTAATCTTACGCCTAATTATGTTGCTTGAATCGCAATCCTAATCTTCTTGTTTGAATTCTTCTTGGTTGTCGATGTAAAAGACATTCATTGCTATCCTAACTTTTCCAGTTCGAATAGGAATTTCAACGGTCTAAACGGGCGCTCAACTTTCTCTGCTCTCAGTTGACTCAATTTAACCGAATAACTGGACGAAATTACGTCAGGCAACGAGTAAAAACTTCACACTAAACCAGAGAACGCGAAATCGAAACTTACCTTTAAATTCCATTGTGAATTTAAAAAACCATTAGTGATATTTGAATGACGTAAAGATGAACCTTGTGTGACACTAAACACACATTCTTGTAGCGCTCGTTTAAAACTTGAACAAACCCGGCTTGATGGATATTATAAACTAATCACTTTACCCTGCGTCCTCCTACACCCCCGAGGGAAACGCGTCTTCGCAGTACAAGTATAACTAAATTTACTCTTGATTTCGTTCCTCGAACTTTTTCCAAAGAAGTGAAAAAAAAAATCATAGTAAACGCTGCTCCCAACTTATCCCGATCACACATTATCTGGCCGCTTGGAATTTCCGGTTTTGTCGAAAGTTAGTGTCATCCTTTTGCCTACTCAGATGCCAATGCTAATATTCATTTATTTTTTTTCTTCAATTCTTCTTTGTTGTGCATGAAATAGACGATGTTGGATGAAAATGTTTGATGGTTTTTTGATTGCTTAAATTTGTCTTCGAAGAAACATACTCGTCGTGTATTGTTTACTTGTAATGTTTTAATGTTTTGAGGCTTTTAACCGCGGTAAATTCCTGTTGACTGTTCTAAACATAAAATATTGGCGCAAGAGAGGAAAGCCATGCGAAGTTTTTCAATACCATTACAAAAAGATTATAATAGTGGAGCTCCGCTTTTAGGCTTGGCTAAAACTGTATATTAATTCTTCTTTGGCTGAGGCCAACTACGGCGTAAATAGATTTTAGCTTGGAATAAATGTACAGTCTTCAAGTTCTTCCCATTTTTGTTGGTAAAATCGCTCGATGTACATGTGATGTGGTTTGTTCCAAGTCTTTTTCCCCGGTGCTCTAAATGGAACTTCATTTGTGCGAAAGTCTTTGATAAAGAAAACAAAACATATCAGCATATCGTTTGTAGTTGTGGTCAAAATACAGTAAACGTCTCTTCAGTGGTAATTCCCTTCGGTGACGATTTCACCGAAAGACGCAGTAAAAAATCAAAGCCTCTTTGCACTGATTTCTTAGCATCGTTTGTTTATAGAAACTTTCAAAACCCCACTCATCAAGTAATACACCATTTTGCTAATGATCAGTTCCTGGTGAATTGTGGGTGGATCCAGTCCTTTGTGGGGGCAAACGGCCATTTTAGGACGTAATTTGAAGTTGTAATTTTGACCGTTTGCCACACAAAGGACTGGATCTACCCACAACTCACTAGGAACAGATCATTAGTTAAATGGTGCATTCACGAAGGAAAGACAAACGAAATTAATGTTTAATGAATGTCTTTATATCTGATAAATGTACCACAAAAGAAATTTGAAATCAGGCTGATGTCAATGGGAAGAGAAATCAGCTGGCCTACGATTCGTCGTCGTTTGAAGTCGTAATTATCTTTGGTTTGTTAGACCGGCTGTAATAAGCAAATGCTGTACGTAGAATGTTGGTCAGTTAATTTCGTTATATCAGTTCAATTTTTTTGAGAACCCGAACGACTTCTTTGTGTTAGTGATTATATTACAAGTGGTCATATTATTGCTTGGGTAAAGCATAAATCTACTTGAGCTGTTAATTTCGTAACAGAGTTCTTTTGAGTTCCGAAGTGTTACTATATGAATTAATTCTTAAAGGGCACCATTCAAATGAATGTGAGAGCTAACCCTGTAAGGCAGCTCTTTTTACTACGCTTCATTAACTTTTTTTTCTCAAATATTGTTTTATTTACTTCTTTGCGAAGAAAATTTGGTTAAAGGTGTGCTTTGGCGCTTTGCGAGTGCAGACCTTGATCCATCACGATAATCATTTAAAAGAGGAAAGAAAAACCGGTCGCCATAGGAGTCAATCAAGGTTGTTAAGGTAGAAAGTAAACAAACCCTCTTTTGAAACAATGCTTTCTATGAATAGATATGTATCATCGTTGTTTATATCAGCTGCCTTTCGTGTTATCTAGGTTAGCTTATGAAAGTGTCTTTTTGTAACTAAACCAACTATCCACTCGTGCCCTCGCCACATAAGTCAGTTGCATCCTAAAGGTTTAACATACCTTTGACAAACTTAAGAATTCAGTAGAAAATTCTTTTAGACTCCAATTAGTCAGCAGCAATTTGCTTATGGATATTTCATAGACATTACCTCTCTTTGTTTTAATGCACTGAGGTGTTTCTTGTGGCGTGCTTAACGGTTGAATGAGTCTTTTCAATGTGTTTCAAGTAGATCTACGTTCATGATAATTACTCCTAGCAGACATCCGCGGCCGAACCAAATATAGATGATGAGTGGTGTACTCTTAGTGTGTTTGGAGAAGAGTCAAATAGATTTGCTCCTATCGGCCTTGCACAATTGTTGAATTGTTTGTATTTTCTAAAACAAACACTGGAGCGACACAAGTACAGGATCTGATCGATAACATCTACTTGGTGAGTACTGGCGGAATGCATAGAATGAGTGGACCATATGGATTTAGAGTGTTTCTTTGACAAATGACTTGTTATATTAGAACAGTTCACTAACTTAACCGCGAGGTAGTTATATAAATCATTAGCGGCTTTAAAGCGAACAGAGGCCAAAATTCATTGATTGTTGTTTTGCTTTAATACATCTCAATAGATTTTTATATCAAAATCAAATGAAGAATGATCCTCGCAGTTGTGATTTATTTTATATACATCATTTACAGATTTTAACGGGAAGTTGGTCAGGTTTCAGCCGCCCTTCACTTCGTTTACATATATTCAGAAAACATTATAGTTCTGATACAGGTGTAGTTATGGGCGCCTGTGCTAAATAAACAGGACACCAGAAGGACTGTTTTCCCAATCCGTTGTCTTTGATCTATTTCCAGCTGTTTGTTTCCCCCATCTTGACACGGCAAAGGTACATTATGTGGTTTACAATGAAACTTAACTGGTAACTGAATTCGGCAAATAAAACAAATTTAGGATCTTTCAACTGTTTGTTTTTCACTTTGGGCCATTATGAACCCTTCTTCAATCGGCAAGGAAAAAGAAACATTTCTATAAATGAAGATATGTTTTATATTTATATAATGAATTTTATAATAATGTCTACAAAGATCTCTCTCTAAGAGTTGCCTGTTCGTAAGCCTTTCAGAATCTATAAACACAAACAACTGCTTAGTAATATGCACAACATTGTTCATACTTCTACTATAACATAAGGCATCTATTAATTCACAGTCCTTCTGCTTTCCTGACCACAATTTTAGAGAAGCCAATATAATACATAACAATCGAACTATTTTAGAACAGAGTTGCCGTGATTCTCTTGGAGAGTCACCTAATGACATAAAAATCAAATTTCCTTTGTCATAAAGTGCACTGAATTTTCAAGAAATTCCATTTCATCACGCACTGCCCTGCAGGAAGGATTGTCACGCAAAAATAGTTGGATGTAGTTCCGTTTGATTGATCTCCTGATCTGTGCGTTTAGGGTTCGTTTTCATTTACATTATTTTGGATTTCCCGTTTCATTCATTTTAAAGGTTTGCTACCCAGTCTCAATAAATAACATGTTACCAGTCACGACAATTTACAGGGGCACCCAACGAGCCAAATCAACCAAAAGCTGTAGAAAGGCATTTTTAAGTACCTTGTGGTGTTTGAAGTCTGTTTAAAGTGATGTTTTCATAAGCTAGAAAAAGTTCTTTTGTTCGGATTCCCTAGCTGAAAGTTAAATTGCTCGAAAATGTTAGGGAACAAAATCGGCCTTTGAGAAAATGCAAGCTAAAATGAACTTTCCACGAGTTTTCTCGGAACTATTTTCTTTCCGAAAATGCTAGCTGACGTTTTTGACTGCCAAATACAGCAATTACGACCTTTCCGAAAATCTCAGGGGCTATGATTTCCCAATTGCGAATATTTTAGGCCACGTTTTAGTTACGAAAATCCGAGTGCACTCTTTAATCGACGCCGAAAACCCAAGGCGAATTACCCTCCACCGAACAGATATCTACCAAAAGTTGTCGTTGGGTGCCCCTGAATTTACAGCTGCAGAAACGACTTTACTGAGTATTTAAACAGCTATATTTCTTACATAAGCAGAAAAAAAAATTGTTTCGTGTTCACGTGATGCAAAGCAATGAGAATAGTCATAGCAGATCATTGGCAGAATATTTATTGGACACTGTTAAGCCCAGGTCAAACGGACTCGTAACTGAGTAGTCGCAAGTAGCCGCAAGTGCACTTGCGTAGAGACTTGCGTTGGGTAGCCAAACGGATTCGCAAGTTACCTCGCAAGTACATGCAAGTTGCAAAAATCCCATTTCATTGGCTAATAGGTTGCTATAACAACGAATGGACGTCCCTCAACTTGCGTTGACTTAGGTTGGTGGCCAAACGGTAAAAAACTTGCGTCGACTTGCGTTCAAATTTGTTCTCGACCGAAGTGAGCGCAAGTCATCGCAAGTCAACGCAAGTGCACGCAAGTCCTGGCCAAACGGGGTCGCAAGTTGACCTAAGTTTTTAACTTGCCCCTACTTGCTTGTCCGTTTGGCCAGCTCACAAAACATCATCAATCTACGGCCTTGCTTCACATATTCTCCCATCATGAAGATATGCGATAGTCTCGAAGTTTCTCTCCTGTTTACTTAAACAAATCAGTGCCCCATTTTCTCTGCTGAAGTGAAATAAAGCATGGTTAACGAAATGTTCATTAAAATTTTCACACAAAGACAGGAAAGCGTGGCACCATAGTGCGCAAAGGTAGAGACAAGACAAAGAAATAATACACATCAACGAGGCCATCGCTGAATCTATTTATTTCATAAACAACGCCTTTCAGACGAAATGGTTCACCCTGTGATGGGCTCTCTGATTTATTTTGAGCTTGTTCTAGTAGGGAGCGCAATAAAATCTTCACCCGACGAAAGACTGAACAGAATGACTGACCAATGGACTCTAGAGCCATGATTAAACCTCCAAATGATGTTCCACGATTTTAATCGAATTTGGAAAACTTTAACAAATTTCTTTCCCATTTAGTTTTGACGTCAGCCAGGGCTGCAGCTTCATATAGGTGGCATGCGTTACCATGGGCACTAGCGATGGGTGATGTTGAATCTCCTTGGTCTTGTTTTCAAAAAAAGGAAACAGACTATTATCCAATCTGTGCGAAATGTATCGCTTGATGCTGCCGCTTTTTGTCAAGAGAAAATCTCTGGGTTTTTTGGCACTCTAGTATCCCTTTGTAGGGAATCCCGGCTGTCTCGCACCTGTCAGCTTTCGATTTCGAGACCTGGATGTTGCCTGAGACTAAAGGCCCTGGCAAACGAGGACATATTGTCCCGGGGGGCATTAATTGACCCATGTGTGGTTATAAAGGTGCCGCTGGGGGTTTGAAACCCTGACCGTGTTTAGGACAAAACAATCTCAAATACCTACCCTTTGTACGACAATGTCTTCTATTTCAAACACAATAACATTAATATATAGTTCTGAAAATGATCTAATGTTGACTGATGACCTGCTAAATACAACTTGATAAACGTCTGCGATTTCGGATTGCTTATAATACTCGAAGACAGTCTTACAGCTATACCCTGTCTAGGAAAATCGCGCTTGAAATTATATACTCTGTTCAGGGCATAGGGGCCCAGAACCATACCATACGTTCCTGTATAGGCAATATAGGAGAGTACCTCCCCCCAACCACCGGGCATATTGTTGCGGACACATTGTTGCAAACCGCTTAAATGTTTCCCTGTTTGCCCGCACGCGCAACATTTGTTGTAGGCACAAAATTTGTCTGAGACACAAAATATGTTTCCGATTTTTTTTTTTCAGAAAGACTTGTGTCCGCAACAAATGTTTCCCAGTTTGCGTAGTATGGAAACACAGCATTTCTTTTGTGTACCCGCTCGGTTGCTCCCCAACAGACATCATTAGCAACAATGTGTCCGTAACAATGTGTCCTCATTTGCCAGGCCCTTAAGGTTCAGGTGTGTGAAATTGCCTCACCTCAGTCCTATTCTAGAAGAGCCCAGGAAAACACGCCTGAGCAATTTACCCGTTCCGTGTTGTCATGTTTAATTTCTATGATTTCCCTTCACAGATTCCCCTCGTACAGAAAGGCTAGAGTTTCACCAAGGGAAACCCAGGAATGGTATATGAACTGTTCATTTTCCCATCGTTGGAACGAAGATGAATAACACGATCTACACAACCATCCCCTTGAATTGTACAGACGGCTCCAATAGTTCACAGGTACACTTGGCGGTTGCCTGGAATCTGAGTCTAACTACCGTTGTGACCTTGACCGTTATCAACAGTTTTTGCCATGTTGTGGGAGTGTTTGGAAATGGTCTCGTTTTACTTGCAATTACAAGAAACCCAACCTTGCGATCCGTCCCAGATTTCCTGATCTTCAACCTGTCAGTGGCGGACTTAATAGTAACAGCAATTTACGTGCCTCTTTTCATCAGCAACATTCTCTGTCATGACGAATTGGCACACAATAGGACTTTCAAGATGACCAAGAGCTTTGTAGGTCATTTGGCCTTGCTAGCATCTATTGCAAATATCGTAGGAATCACAATCGACAGACTTATTGCTATTCGCTGGCCTTTACGTTATCCAAAGCTAATCACCAAAAAGTTCGCCTTCACATTTATATCCTTCGCCTGGTTGATATCGGCAGCTATCGCCACTTCTTATTCCTTTTTTGAACCTAGCCACGTCTTTTTATCGAGTTACTGCTTGATTTTGCTGTTAGCAACCATTGTGATGTACTCTTACATCTTAAAGATTGCGCATGTGCAGCGCAAAAGAATTCAGTCCATGAGATATCGAGATGAAGAACATCACAACCATGAAACGGCAAACGACAAAGTGGAACGGAAATCTGTTAAGACCATCAAGGAACGAAAAGCTGTAAAAACATTTGCAATTGTCATTGGCGTATTTGTAATCACATGGATTCCTCTGATAGCCTACACACTTATTGTCTCTAAGAATACAAGTTGGTTCCACGAAGGTTTCCTTTGGGTTGAAACGTTCTCGTTATGGAACTCGTTTATAAATCCCTATATTTATTTTGCAAGGAGCAGGCGGTACAGAGCAATGGCCTTGCAAATGCTTGGTCTGAGGCAGTGGCGTCGATCACGCCGAATCAATGCTGAATCAACGAGAGCAGCAACTGTTAGTAGCAAATGCTAGTTAAACAGATGACACTGCTTCAATTGAAGTGCATCATCCAAAGCTCACGTTATTGATCATTCATCTCAACTTAAACAATAAAAACCGATACTAGCTATGTACTTAATTAGACTAAAAAAAAGCAGTTCCCAAATGTAATTAGAACGTAACACTGCACTAGTAACGCTGTTTTGGGTCCAAGTAAAGCTAAGACCTGCTTTCTAATAAGAGGATCCTTCCACTCATAACCGGTTCTTCCCCAATTTACTTCCCTTTCAGTATTTGTGACATTACTCTTTAAATCCCTATTTTTCCTGGCGGTGGATCTTATAAAAAGATACGTTTGGACGTGCTTTACACCTGCCGAGTTTCATTTCCATAGCTTATTTATAAGTTGTCTTGTCGTATTATAGGCTCTGACATAAAGAAAGAAAGCTCAGACAAAATGGGTAAAAATAAAAAATAAAATTAAAAAAAGAGAGAGAGAGAAGAAGAAGCAACAACAACTGAACAACCCTAGATAAACAAAATAAATCCTCCACGGTACATTTTGGAATCTTAGTATGATTTTTAATGTGATTTTTTTCTATTGATCACTTTGTCCTACATTATTTCTCCAATATATCTCATAGCTGATGGATATTTCGGAATTAAGGATATTTTTGAGGTCAATGTTCGATGTAACAGTTTAATTTGGCACGTTTTAATACAAGGCAAAAGTACATTTATTTACACAGGATGTTTAGTTCCTTACTTTCGGTAACGTTTTTGTGAAAGAATACTCCTTGTTAGTGTAAATAATGGGTTAAACGGGCTTTATCCTCGATCAAGTTTCAATACTTACCATCTAGGCGCGATGTGCGCTATGTGAACTGTCGCTCGGTCTGGAACACTTTTTGGAAATTTGAACTTTGTACCTCCAAATATCTATGAAGAACATTACTTTGGTATACTTTTGTGCAGCAAATATTTCTATATTTCTAATCCTTACAGCTTTTTTGTGGCTGTCATCAAACGTTGCATTATCGAAATCGCAAAAAAAAAGCACAAGGGTTAACCTAAAGTGACTTAATTTTATAACAGCGTTATGACACACAGTCCGCGCCGTGAAACTCATAAATTCTACATTTCGGAATCTTTGTCCAGCCCTTCGTGGCCTTCCAACACAAGCACCGGCAATTTCTTCCGAAAATGAGCTTCCGAGGATGCTTCTCCACTCTCATGATCTTCCACCACAGCAACTGGGTCATCAATGTTTGCAGCACTTTCAACGGTGGGTAGGGTCACGGTACCACCCCCGCTGGTGTGTCCTGCCTCCTTATCGACCTCCCAAAAAACTTTTCGATGGCGGCCAAAAAAACCGTCGTCAATTTTATAACTTTTTGATCTATCAGAACCATCACGGTTACCATCAAGAGGGGGAAGATTTTCTGAGCCCATGGTTGAATAAATCGGGTTACTTACACCTACAAATTCATCCACATCTTCATAAGGAGAGAGAACGACTGGCGGAATATCGTCATAAAGTCCGTCCTCAACCGGCCCAAAATTGGCAGAACTGTCGTATCCTGGATTCTCAAAGGCGGTGGTATGTGTATTGGGTTCACTCGTGTCTTGCTTGTACGGAATAGTAACTCGCAGCCTGTTTGAAGAGAATAGTTTCAAAACGAAAGAATCGATTCATTCTCCTTTCACAGATATGTTTAGTTGCTTTCGCTCATATGCAGAGCTTTTCAGCTGCTAGTAATTATCAAAATTGTACATCAAACAACCTCACACCAGTTTCCAAGAAGGTTCCGCAGCACAAAATCGTGTCTGTAAGGAGGAAGTCGTGAAATCAAATCCAACAAAAAGTTGTAATCTCTGCTCTTCAATACTTATTGCAGAAATAGCGTCCAAATCTAAATAGATAAATTTATTTATTTGAAAGCAGACCCTTTTTGTTTTTTTCTAAACAATCCTTCTGGATTCTATTGATTTCCTTGTTTTTCCTATTTTTTAAACTGTAATCTAGATATCAGATCAGAAAAACTTTCTAGTTTCTGAGATTGTTCTCAAACCATAAATAACTATCGGATTAATAATTTACTCCCATGCATCCTATAATAATGCTAATGAGCTTGCATAACTTTGTCCCAAACTGATCTCAAACCTTGTTCTATACGGCATGGTTGGTAAAAAATAATCTTTGATGTGATTTCCTCATTTTACGTTTAGCCATTCATCTGGATTTCACTTGTAGTTATTTAATTGTCTCATCTCATAAGGTCACTCAAACGGTTAAACTTATAACTAACCGCGTGAGATCAAATCGATCGACTTGAATCAATCTGTTAAGTTACCTTCCATTCCAATTTGAAAAGTGTTGTGTGATTGCAGGTTGGGTTGGGTCTCATTTTTTAATCCGCTCAAAATAAATACACTACGCTATAGTTGACAACGTTCTGATACCGACCGCATTCCTTCACGCTCGGCCAATTAATGACGCAAGACCTTTCGAAGGTGCTACAGAAATTTGGATGTGAATAAAAGTGCGACATGGGGAAATTAGAAAGTAGTGTGGTTGGCTTTAGTGATGAGGCGAGCGGTTTTACTGTGGGAAGCGATAAGATTTTTTAATGACAATGGAAGATGTTACAGAAAAACCGGATGCTCAGCCACCCTCTTACCCACCCCACCCCACAACTGCAAATTCTTGTATTTGATGGGCTATTTGAAAAGGACACTATCAGAGAGGTGGTTTCAGTCAAGCTTACCTGAAATACCTGATTGCCAATGCAATAACCACGACAATAACAAAAACGGAGACGATCACTCCAGCAATAACGCCAGTGATATTTGCTGTCTTGCTGGCTGCTGCTCTGCCCTGGCCACCAGGTGCAGGTACTACTTTGGCTGTCGCGATAGTTGGTGTGGTCGTTGACACTGGCACTAGTGCCACTGACGTTGGCATCATTTTACTGAACACTGTTGTTGCCGCTGTTGTTCTTCTGTGATCAGTGTTTGTTGCCGTTAAAGGAAACTTTGGTATAACACTTATCAACCTGCCGCCGAGTCTGTGGCTGATATTCGAGGCAAACTCCATAATAGTGTTGCTCAGTCGATCACTAGTTATAACAACAGGTGAAGCACCTGGCAAGATTTTAACAACAGCCAGTTCTACTCGAAGCTTTTCTTCGACCTGCTTAGGTTCCATAACTATGATATCCTCGGGTTTGAAAGTAATTATTTTTAATTCACGGCGTCTTCTCCTTGTGGCCCTGTGATAGAAGGAAATTAAGTTAACACGGTTCGGTGGCATTGCAGTTATTACTGAAGCGTTGAATATAAAAAGCCCCAAAGGTCGCTCAAAAATAGAACACTTTGGCCACAGTTAAGCAACCTGAAATATGATGTTTGCAAGCATTGTAAAAGAGGATGACATTTTTTTTTTATTTCGGAAGACCTTACTCTCTCTAATCCATTCTTGCAACGTGTTGCGGAAATCAAAGTTTCCTATAGAAGGCAAACATCGATTTCCTTGACACTACAACACCTTTTCGATGCATGATCAAAATTTATTTTCTCACTGATTTCCAAAGCAACAGCTGTTACCATAGCGACAGTAACGCGTGGTCACTCCGTTTGAAAAAGGTCAATTATCTCGAAATCCAATCAGACACTTCACGACGGAACATCAAGAGTGTAAACTACTCAAGTTCCACAACTTGTAGGCCAAATTAGAAAAACAATCTGTAACGTTTTCAAGTAAAATGCAAATAACGTTTTGAAGGCCGAAGGAAATGTTAAACTTTTACACTTGTTTCTCTTTCCAAGGAATTATCATGGTATCAAAAACATTTTTTATTCACATTTACAAGGAAATATTAAACTTTTACACTTTTACACCTTTTTTTCACTTTCCAAGGAATTATGATGGTATCAAAATCATTTTTAATTCTCACTGAGCCTCCTAGCTAGCTGTTACTGTGAAATATTGAAAGCACGGATAAGTCACAAAGCTTCCAATTACAATCTGCATAAATTTAGCAGTTCTCGTACTAAATATCTACAGCCACAGCTACCAAGGAGGCTCAATGTTAATTGAAAATACTTTGTTACCATGATAATTCCTTGAACAGAGAAGAAAATTGTAAACGCCTTGCAAAGCTTGGCGATCAAAACCGGCCTTAAAAAGTTTATTTGCAATTTACTTGAAAACGCTCTTACAAATTCTTTTCTAATTTGGCCTTCAACTTGTGAGACTTGAGTGGTTTACACTCTTGAAGTTTCGTTATGAAGTGTCTGACTGGATTTCGAGATAATTGACCTTTTTCAAAATGAGAAGCCACGTGTTACCATCGCTATGGTAACAGCTGTAGCTTGGAAACCAATAAGAAAATAAACTTTGATCATACGTCGAAAAGATGTTGCAGTGTAAAGGAAATCGATGCTTGTACATGTCTTCTGTAAGAAGTTTTGATTTCAACAGGTACACCCCAAGGTCAAAAGAACTGTATCGAGTCTTCTAAAATTTGCATCTCTCGCTTCATATCAGCAAGAAGGGTGAAATGACGTGGTTACTGTATAGCCAGGTGTCCAATTGGGAGCCTAGTAAGAAAGGTATACCTACCGCCATGAAATCTTAAGGCTTATCTGAACGTATAATAGACAGTTAAACGTGAAACCCATGTAAATGACGAATAACTTTTCAAATATGAAGCATCCTTCAAGTTTACAGTTATCCCTAGAACAAATTGGTACGGAACAGAAGACTTTGTGTCAAGTGCCTTGTCTTCCTCCTTTAATTTATTTTATCAACACTTTAGAAGTCCTCTTACTGTGACAAAGCGATTGGACAGCTTTCACTTTGATCCTCACAGAGAAAGTTCAGGAAATCGACTATGATGAGTGTCAGCACTGTTTTATTAAACTGAGGATAAAAAAAAAAAAGAAAATGTCACTAAGACGCCAAGCTGGATGTAATTGCTATTATAATACGTTAAACAGTACAATTAATCCCAAATTGTACTCTATAGGGGTACCTATGAAGTTTCCATGGCAACGGCGCGCGAACCCAGCCAAATGCGGCAAACTGAATTTGAACGTCTTTACGGTTTAAATTGGACGGAAAGGCACATAAACAGAAGTTGGGATTCTCTGGAATGATTTTTCCGCACAATTTAGTAGAATACGCGATGAATTACAAATTTCGCGACCTCATTTCTTGAGCAAACTTTAAATTAAAGAAAAAATCAGACGACTTTATAGTACAAATGGTGATTAACAAGTACTAGTGATTTTGAGAACTTTCAAAATCACTCGTACCTATTAATCATAAATTTGACTCAAGGTCGTACGATTTCTTACACAAATATTCCTGGGATTAGGGAAAGTAAATTGATTCAAACTATAGAGCAGTATCGGCTATAATTTTAATTAAACAGTTATTGCATTGATTTACCAAAAACTCCACTTTGAACCACAATGGCTCACCTTGTTTCCTTGCATGTTTATCGCCGCTTCAACAACTCCACTACCTGAAAATTATGAGATTAATACCATCGTGCGATGACGTCTAAGAAAAACTGTAAAAATCTTAAGAGCACAGTGTTAAAATGCGATGTACTCTAAATCAAGTTTCTTACTTAAGCTTAAAAATTAGGCCGCCATGGTTAGCCTGGATAGCGTTAGACCCGCACACATGCATGCAATTGAACAAGTTAATTTACCAAGCTAAGCAAGTTCTTAAGGTGTCCACTAACCATTTAGCTAATATCAGCCACAAATCACAGCACACCTGGTTGAGAACTATATTTACAAATTTACGTGGGAATTTAAACTAAAGGTATCCAAATTTAGCCACTTTAATACCCTACAAGCGACTAGCAAAACAAACAGATCTAAACTTCCTTGCCCAGTGGAATTCAAACCCGTGCCTTTCCAGAGAAAACAAAACCTGAAGCATGTCAATCACGCGAGCTACGTCACGTAACGCATTTTAGAATTTCTTTTTTGTCTATTTTAACAAATACTGCTAAAATATTTAGCAAAGCAGAACGGCAATTTAAAGAAAACATACCAGGTTCGTCCCTGTATATTGGGTGATAACGCAACCCAAAATTAATTAGCTCCAGGTAACTTTTAGGAAGTAAAAGCTAAAACGTTTGGGTTCAGCAGGGAATCAGGTCGGAAACCTTCTTGCACTAGAATTTTCCATGTGGGAGTAGCAGACACCAAACCCGATATGTAAGCCTAATATACCAAGACTGTTATTCTAGTTTCTGAGACGACAAGCCTTGACTTGCACTGGATATTTATATCATCCCACTTAGCTCTTATTGCACTCTTCAACTTAATTCGGGCATTAAAGCTCTACTGGTATTCGCTGACTCACAGACGATTGCAGTGTAAGAATGCCAATAATGCATTATTGTAAATTAAATCAAGGAAAAAAAACTTACTTATATCTATCGAGCAGTGCTGGCCGATGAAATATCCAATGCAGACGCATTTGTAGCCTAAACCCTCTGCTTGACAACTGCCTCCATTTTCGCAAGGCTGGAGCTTGTTACAGAAATTTGGAGGTAGAGAAACAGAAGACGACATAGGGAAATTAGACAGCAGTGTGGCTGGCTTTAGTGATGAGTCTAGCGATTTCACTGTGGGCCGCAATAGAGACGTTTTGATGTCAACGGAAGATGTTACAGAAGAAGAGGAGGAGAAAATGAATGACGCAACAGTGGTTGACACTTGGGGAGATTTTGTGGAGATTGGTGAGGTAGAGGGACCTTCAACGTTAGGAAGGGTTGAAGAGTCGACATGAAAAGTCGTTGTTGCCCTGTTAAGAGATGGTGAGCTCGAGATCAAAGTGGAGCCTTGACTTTCCATTGAGGTGAATGAGCCAACGATGGGCGTTGTAGAAAGCGTTGACGTCGGAGTTGACTGGCATGATTTAGTGATTCCACTTGGGCAAACACAACTGTAACCTTCAGGTTTTATTAAGCAAAGGTGAGAGCATCCACCATTATTTTTTGCGCATGGATGGTCGACTGAAAGGAAATGACTAAGCATCAGCACACACCTGATAACCTTTGCCGGCAGGCAAATTTGTAGAAATAGAATATAGGAGTATTATCAGATCTGTTAACGTCAACGAAAATGGCCGCAAGTCTGGCAAGTAGGAGTTTAGATGTCAGAAAATCGGTAGGCCAGTTGTGGTGCATTCATTGTACGATTTCTTCATTGCAATAACTGAAAGAAATTCATTTTAACCTTGATGGAATAAAGTTGCTTCATGTCATAAACGTTATGCTGCCTTGGCTTCAGTGAACGACCTATCTTCTTCAGTCTGTTAGATTGGGCAGGAACATCGCCGTACTTGGAACAACACCAGTATATTGTGAATGATGTATGAAATGACACAACTGCGAGGATCATTCTTCATTTGATTTGAACACCAGAAAAAAACGAAAGAAGGTAATTTTTATCAAAGGGGTGTGGATACTGGCTGGAGAATACACTGAGGAGTATAATTGTTAAAGTAATTACACCGAACCTGTGGATACTGCACAACAATTAATTAAACGCCTTATTTCTGTGTGATAAAGTGGAGAAAGCAAAACACACCAGGGAAATTTAGAACAATGCTAGGAAGTGAAATGCAAATGTCTGACGTAGTTTGACTGTCAACTTGTCTCCTCGAGGCCATTTTCGTACCAATGGTTTGTTAAACCATTCTGTGTTATTCATGATCGATACTGAAGCAAGGTGACACCTGGCGCACGCATGAGTAGTTGGTTTTGACTTTGAGGCAACTGTTCTAATTATCTAGGTCAGACACTGTAGAAAGAAAATCGACACTCTGAGGGAATTATGATCCGCAGAAACACTTGAAGGAAAAATCTCTGGAATATCAGAAAGAAAGAGGAAAATTAGGAAGCACCTACCTTGGTCGTCGTCGTCGGCAGAGTCGTGAGCATGCAGTCCTTTAGGGAAAGAGAGAAGTTCCAATATCTCATGTACATCGCTGCCATCAAAATTGTTTGTATCTGCTTTGTATATTGCCCCACCAAAGGTCTGTGAGCTGCCCCCAGTCCAGTACAGAGTTCCATTGAAAAAAGTGAGTCCAACCGGTCCATGAGGGCGGTCAGACAATAAAGAATACAACAGTAGACTGCTGAGGTTCAGATACTTCACTAGGTTGTTGGTTTCGTCTGAAAAGAATAAACCCTTGCCATCTTTGTCCAATTCTATGTCAAGGGTAGTTCCTCTGACGGAGGACAAATTTGCCAAGACTACTTGATTGCGGCCATCCATGTCAGCCCGCATTATCCGTGGGGGGATGCCGGTTGATGTAAAGTAGATATAGCTGAGAATAATTAGAGTTCCAAGGCATTAACGTTGTTAAAAGTTGTTGAAATATAAATGTATATATTTTCGTATATTTTTGTTTAGTTAACTTGAATACTGTATTAACCTATTCATACGTGGTGTACATGTAATCAAGTTAGTAAGTACCGAACAAAGCGCGTTCCATGTAGTATTTTTCTTACTATACATACACACCAAAAGGTTCTCTAGGAGGCGTGTAATTAAACCCTGTCATTATACCCTGTTCAAACAGCAAACTGTTTTGCTGTCATTACCATTGACGTATCCATTGCCATTGCCGTTGTCATTGTCTTGTCACTATCACTGTCTCTGTCACTGTCATTGTCCGGCCTTTTCACTGTCATTTCCACTGTCACTGTTACCGTACTGCCATTCTCATCGTTATTGTCATTGTCGTTACCCCTCATGTCATTTTGAGAAAAAAGAACTATTCTTTTTAAATATTTCGCCAGAGATACTTACCCAGCTTTGCTATCCAAAGTAATTCCATGAACAGGCGTTAAAGTGATCAGATGCGTCTGATGAGAGCCATCAAGCTTTGATACCTTAATTCCATTTCTGTCGGTGAAGTACAAATTTTGGCCAATAGAGTCTATTGCAATACTTGTCGGAAACAACAACCCACTAACGATAACCTCCCTTAAGCTTCCATTTAGCTGGGCACGAACGATGGATCCGGATTGCTCCGTCCAGTAAGCCTTCCTTTCCTTGCTATGAAACGCTATGTCTTGAGGCTTATATGTCTCCAGTGCGAGAGGCACTCCTTTTTCAGGTAGTCTGATGTCCAGCGGTATATGATAGATCAAACTCCTTCCAGTCTCGCAAGCCAGGATAAAACTCTTTGATTCTTAAACAAAATTACACCACTTTTGTTATATGGCACACATTGAGTTAATGGTTACGAAAATGTGTTTGCCATCAAATACTATGCTGTGTAATAAAGTATTTTGTATCTTTACCATGTAACGATGTTTCAAATCAGGTTTGGCAACCTTTCGGCATCTTATTATCAGTATTAAGTTTTAAAGAAGACCTATGAACGCTCCCTTTAAATTAGTCAAAAATTTATAACTTCGCCCTCGTGCAGGTTCTTGCATGGGAAACTTAAAGAGAGATGATCAAAGAGTGGTCCAAAAAAATGCTGACGTTAGCAATTTAACCTCGTGATCAGTGTGCTAGCATTCATGCAAAAAGTAAACCGGTCTCAATATGCCCCCTGTTTAGATTTGCAAATGAGTCCAGGCTCAGTTAAATACCGGTATCTCACCTAAATGTGCTGCGCCCCGTTCACAAATTACAGACGCATCTTCGTGGTGCTCACAACTGTTGCATCTCCGCCCTCGTGTTCACATTGCAGAATAGACGTTTCATTGCCAACACAGTTAACGTTGCTCAACCAGATTTTTCCGTTTCCCGTGCCAAAGACTGCTTGACGCGGGGAGCGCAACGCTCGTGAATAATTAAGCATTCTGCATACTACATTTGCGTCGTTGATATCCCAGCTGTCATCACAAATTGTCCCCCACTGGCCATCCCGGAATACTTCAACTCTTCCCTCGCTTTCTTTCGCTCCATCTGCCAGTCTCAAAACTTGGTCTTAAGAAGGTAAAAAATGAAAAGGTATTAGTTATTTTCCACGTTAAAATAGCAGCTGTTTTAGCACTTTGGAAAAATTAGCAAGGTGGCAGTTATGAACCGGGCAAAAACGACAGTGGTAAAAGGTAAATTGGGGCCGGAATGTGTTCTATCTGCTTGACAACTGAGGTGTCAAACAGGACGACATGGGCAGTTTCTTACTTACCTGGGTTTGATACTGGCGAATGCCTGCAGACTACTCCAACATCTTCCGTGTGTCTGCAGTTGTGTCTTCCCCATCCACCATGGCGACATGCTGCGATGCTCTCTTCATCTCCAGTACAGTGAACATCATCCAGCCATATGCGTTCAGCAACTCCATAAGAGTTGTAAAAGCCACAGCACTGCGTGCTCAGGGCACCTTCGGTGAATTTCATCATTCGGCAAATGACGTTGGCCTCCTCGATCCCCCAGGAGTCGTCGCATATTGTTCCCCAGGAATTGTTAAGGTAAATTTCAACTCTGCCTTCGTATTGAGTCTCTCCACCTTGCAGTCGCACTTTAAGCTCTGCAACGAGACTTAAATGTAATCGAAACCACACATGAAACTTATGAGGGTCTTGACGCATGTCAGACTAATTGTTCTAGAGGAGAATACGCAGATTTTCAATCGATACACAAGTGAAATATCAGCTTAAAAGAACCTGTTGAAGCAAATACGCATTACGACACGTGCTTCGTTAATCGGGTTGAAACGTTTGTAAAAAATTAAAAGAGAAGGCACACAAGCAGGATGAACCGTACGTGTATGGAGACGTATAAGAAAAAGGAACTTATTTAGAAAATTACAATTTACACATCTAGAAAATATGCTCTCATCGACCAATCCCAATATCGTTTTCTCGGAAATTCAAGAAGCAAAACTTCTTCATAAAACTACTTTTAATGCAAGAGTTGAGTTGCTAAATCAGTAAAGTTGCAATTACTGAAATAAACTAGTCGGTAAAGAATGTTTCCCACATTACACATTTTATTAGCAGGGCACTATTTCAAACCTATAAAAACGTAATGTCCTATAGAAATGAAACGCACGTACCTGGGTGAGGTCCGGGAGCCAAAGTTGGTTCTAAAGAGAAAGTTGTAAATACCATGTTCAATTTTATTAGTTTGATCAACTGATTTATTTCCCGCTAGCTTGCCTTGCTGCTTCTTTTCATATATGAACATAGCTGATGCTGGAAAGTAAAAACTAAAACAAAAAGAAAAAAGGAATCGATACCTTGATTAGCAGGTGCCGACTCCGTCCAACAAACCACGCCGGCATCCTCTGAGTGGCGGCAGTCGTTCTGTCCCCACCCATCGTGCCGGCAAGCGGCAATCGTGCTCTCGTCGCCTCGGCACTTTACGCTGTCTAGCCAAATTGGAGAAAATAATGATCCACCGCCAAAGTAGGCTCTACGAATTGCAAATTCTGCGCCTGAATAGTTAAGCATGCGACATATAACATGTGCTTCTGATAGGCCCCAGTAATCGTCACATATCGTCCCCCACCGCCCGTTGTAGAACACTTCAACCCGTCCTTGATGATGCCATGCTGATCCGCGGAGACGAATCTGGACAGCTATAAATGGCGAAAACAATCTCTCAACAACTTAGTAACGTATGGGGAAACGAATTTGTACCCCATATAAATATTAGATCCTCAGTCTCAATTTAAGTTTTTTGTCTGTGATTTCTTTTAAGATTTCGTTTTGAAAACTAAATGTTGGAATCTTTATTTCCTTTCCAAGCACTTATATCACATATGTAAGCGCAGCCCTGCTTGTCAGCACAGCTCTGGTACTAGCCCGATCTTGCTTTATATTGGTTAAACTGAAAGTAACATAAAGTCTTGCAAATTATCCCTTGTGCCTTTGTGTGATATACAGGATGACAAATGTTGTATAGTTATCTCCTACGCTTCTCTTGAATATAGAAACTGAAGTTAAAAAGAAGGCTTTCGTTTTCCGGTATCACCGACCACTTTTATTTGTTACCCCTATAAATCTATCAATCTACAATACCTAATTAGGCAATGGCAATTTCATGTATTACAAGGTAATTTTCGCTCTACATAGCTAACTTTATTTCGCACGTAAATAATTGGTCGCAGTTCACGTGGCATACCTGGAACCGGTGGAGACTGGGTTGACGTTGTAGATTCTAAACAAAAAAATTGTTTTTATTGTCGTCGTCTACATCAAGCATATGATGAATTTACTGAACAAGTAAAAACGATCATGCACTAATTGCCTCAACTAGCTATGAGTAAGTGAAAATACTAGATTTTGGCCTTGGGGGTTTCATCGAGAAGAATTTTTGCCGTCTTTAAACAATGGCAGCATTAGGGAGCGGAATGGAGACTTTAAGGGAACACAAAGAGGTGGTAATGAAAACGATAAGTAGTTACAGAATTCCCTTTAACCATTAAATTAAGTGGGCCAAAAGTATATACTCAGCGCATGTCCGTTTTGTGGCTTTGATCTAGCATTGGTAAGAGTTTAAAATGGTATATTTGATGGTGTGTGTCACGCTACTGAAAGTCAAGGGTATGACTTTTTCACGTCAGCTTCAATAATAGGCCCTTTGCAGCTGGTCAGTCACGTGGTCCAAAAACGCCATGCTGGAGAGCAAGCAACGCAATGGGACCAGACAAACAAAGAAAATTACCATTTTAAATGATGTAAGCTCTTTGTTTGTCTTGTCCCAGTGCGTTGCTTGCCCTCCAGAGTGGTGTTTTTGTACCACGTGACTGACCAGCTGCAAAGGCCCATTTGTATATGGTTTTAGATAATCGTGATCTCGTGATGAGGAATGTTATCGTGTTGAAATAAAGTTATCAATTAGTGAACTGTTATTTTGGTTTTTTGCTGGTGATTGATTGTTAGACAAGCTAAAAAAGATAATAATTAAAAGAGATGGCAAAATTAAAAAGATAACGGATTGCAATCGCCAGTTCTATGTTAAGGTTTTATTGTTGAACGGTTATTCGATAAGTCTGACAGCAATTACATTTTACAGTTGTTCAACTAAGTTTTTCAAAAATTTTTGTTGAGTTATGAAAACTAGGAGTAATTCCTCACCATTCTTACAAGTCATTCCGTCTTCACTCAAACTAATGCCTTGTGGACATGAGCACTTCCTTCCTCGGCCAGGAGTTAACAAGCATAAGTCGCTGCAGTTTCCATTATTTACTGCACACGGTTGGTGTCCAGTTGCTGTGAAAAACACACGCAAAATAATTAAATGATTTTGGTCTTTGCCTACTAATGCCTCCTTTGAAATTAGGTTTCCGCTCAAGATTCAATAATAATAATAATAATAATAATAATAATAATAATAATTTATATGGCGCCACAGTTGTGACGCGCTTTAGAATGCGGTCTTTGGAGGAACCTCTTATAACGGCGCCGTTGAATTCGAAGTTCGCAATAATGTGAATACCACGATTTACGATATTATTAATCAAAAATGCTAAATTTCTTGCTTTTCCGTTTTTCCCACTCGATTTGGCATTTTATGGGCAAATTGGGTTGTCTTGTGCTCAGAGGTGGATTTTTCCAGAAAACTGTGTACTTTGCTTAATAATAATTAATATTGAAAAAAAATTGCTGATTGCGTCTTTTTCCAGTTTTTTTTTTTTAATATCAAGGGTTACAATTTGAAGGAAGTCTGCATGGTTTCGCTGTTTTATTCAAACATACCTAGAGGTTGTCTTGTAGGATCAGACGCCACAACGCCGACCAGAACGTATGGAGAAAGGTCATCAATTGCCTGCACTCTAGTCACCGGCGGATTTTTGAAACGAAACCACGCAATCCCCATCAAGTTCACGTCAGCCCAGTAGAGTTTATTTTGAAAGATAGCCAAGTCGTAAACAAAATACGTAAAGGGAAGATTTTGTACGTATCCAAAATTATGCCCATTGAGATCCACCCAACCGATGAGTGTGAATAGGTAATGAACGTCGGTCCAGTAAACTCGGCTTGTGCTGTAGTCGATAATTACATGCAAGGGCAGTCCGTTAAGTAAACGCGAGTTGACCAACACCCGTTGATTTTCGCCCGTTAAATCTGCACGCATAATCTTCCGCTGAGCATAATCATAGTCGGTCCAAACCATGTATCTAAAAAAAGTAAAATAAGCGAATAACACGTCAAATTGTAACATTTATGTGTGAAATTAGGCCAGGATCAGGTATCTCAGTTGTTTGAATAGAAAAGATGTTTGCCAACTACTGCAGCTCTATGTTATTTTCAAGTGCGTTGAAAAGTGATCTTATCCTGCAAAATTAACATGTCTAGCAACAAAGAGGACAAGAATATAGAGATAATCGTTGAGTTCGTAGGGTTAATTAATGGGCAAAATAAAGAAGGATATAACTATCGTGCGATATTTTGCAATCCTTTCTCTTATGTGGGGAACACAGATCTGAAGATAAACGACTCAATGAGTTATGTTCAAGTCGCAATTTCTATTTTTTTTTTCTAGCTGGGAAAGGCAACTGAAATTACTTGCCAATAAGGGCTATCAAATTCAATAATGTCAATCCGATGAAGCCTTCATCTCCTTAGGCTCGACAATTGACAATGATAACGGTAATGATGGTGGTGGTTACGACGACGACGATAGTGCTGGTGCTGGTGCTAGTGCTGGTGACGGTGACGGTGACGGTGACGGTGACGGTGACGGTGACGGTGACGGTGACGGTGACGGTGACGGTGACGGTGACGGTAACGGTGATGTTGCTTGTGCTGGTGCTACTGCTAGTGCTGGTGATGGTCATGGTGACGGTGACGGTGATGGTCATGGCCTGATGGTGATGGTGATGGTGCTAGTTCTGGTGCCGGTGACGGTGATGGTGTTGGTGTTTACGTTGGTGATAGTGATGGTGATCAGGGGCGGATCTAGGAAAAATAGTGAACGTTTTCCGAAAGAGCGAGCGCCGAAGGGGGTCAGGGAGATTTTTGGATTTAACTTGCCGTAAAGTCCCCTTTCCCACGGCCAGAGCGTATCAGTACCAGAAAATTTGAAACAAAACTAATGTTCAAACCATTTTGGAGATTTCAAGTTAGAAATTTACTTTTATTAAAACAATAATCGATCGGCCTCAAACGTTTAAATCTGTATGTGTCAAGTGCCATGCCTGTCGGCCTATTCCATCGCTTGCTCTTTCAACTTGCTGTTATTAGCTTTTTCTCTTTGTTTATATATTGTTCTAATTTTAATTAGTTAAGTTAACGGGGATCTTTTGTTGGAGCTGTCGCTCTGTAAGATTTACCCGGCCAAATGGCGAAGCCTATAAATAAATAAATAAATAAATAAATAAACAATACATAATTTATTATGAGAAATCTGACCGATTTTCGTAAAACGGTGGAAACCGGTGTGGATCCGCGCCTGGTGATGGGATGGTGATGGTGGTTATGGTGATGGTGACGAAGATTGCATTTATAAATATGCTGATAGTTAACGCTCATAATGACAACAACGATGTCGAGGAGGAGGAGAACAGGAGATGAAAACGATGGAGGATGATGTAATGGTGGTGGTAGTAAATATACTAATGGTACTGATACGATAACGAGGAGTAAAAGGGATAAAGCTGATAGATTATCTGAGAAGAACCGGATTAACAGGTGAAAGGTAATCGTCTTACCCCTGCTGGGATCAACAGCAATTCCAAATGGAGATTTAACGTTTCGAGTCACCAAGGTTCTTCTAGAGCTTCCATCTGCATTCGCCACCTCTATTCTTTCGTAAAGGAAATCAGTCCAGTAGACGAGGCCACTTTCCCATTCAAAGGCTATAGAGTAAACCTCTCCAATATTCTCCTTCAGAATGACCTTCACTTCCCCGGACGTCAAGTTCTTCTTGTTTATAGTCCACGCATGCGTATCACTCCAGTAAACAACTTTGTTTCGCACGTCTATGTCTATGGCCGAACCTTCTGGAATGTTCGAAACTACCTTGCGAACCGTGGGATTCGGTTGATCAAGTGAATCAATCTCCATACAATTAATGTTGTGGTCGTCAATGAAGTACAGACTGGGGTTGTCTTGACAACAATGAATGCCTGCAAACACGGATGGTCAAACACAGCTTTGTTATCGCCTTACAACCCTCTATCTACAGTAACTTGTTTATCTTCCTGCTCGTCTTTATATGAAAAGTGCTATATAATATTTATATTTCATTTCAGTATTAACTGACATTAGTTTTCAGATATGCTGCGTATATTGATGGGTGGCGGTGCCGTGCTTATGGCCCTAGAAATTCCGTCAGGAGCCGTTAATTGCTAGGAGCTTATCGTTTACATAACTGACCGCGAACTAGAAAGCCCTTATCTCATAGCCGGTGGGAAGAGTAACGATTACGTCAATAATGTCAGTTAAATAAAGCCTTTATTCAAGTCTCAATGTATTTAGCCTCTGTGGACTAATTCTGAGGACACTACTCAACTACCCAAGATGCATAAAATGTTTACAATGAAAGCATATAATTTCGGAAGTATAGATCCTCATGTACATGGTAAGAAAATAAAATGGGACTATAAATTGCAAAGATTACAGCAGTTGTTATTGTTAGTTGTAATGCTGTAAAGATCTAGCTTTCTTACTTTATTCATAAAAGAGCAGGCCACACTCGGTGAGTCTCTGATCTCAGTTTGCTTAGCTTGACCGGCTATGCAAGTGGTCCTAAGTATCTAATCGAGTGTTTGCAATAGCAAGTGGTGTTGACACGAGGCAAAATAACTGTTCGTGGGCGAATATCTGGAGCTCTTACGCACAAAGAGATCAGCAATAAAGTTTCAGGTGCAAGTCCGTGCATAACTTTATTTATTATATGACAGGCTCTTTCAGCGGTCAAGATGAATCAATTCTCCTGCTGTGATTGGGTACCCGCGAGGTCAAGATGGAGCCATCTTGACCACTCAGGATAGCCCGTTCGTCCCGCGTTTTACTGTCTTTTAATAGCGTCCTTTGAGTCATATAATAAATCCTTTATTGACCAAGCTTGTTCGGTCAAGATGGCGGGATATTGGCCGCGTTCTTTTTTTGCCTGTTTATGGACCTCGACTTCGTCTCGGTCCATAAACACGCAAAAAAAGAACTTGACCAATATCCCGCCATCTTGACCTCACGCTTGGTCAATAACCCATATACATGAGACCGTTATGCAATGGATTCTTCTACTCGCTTCACGCTGCAGGAACCTGGTCCTGACCCACTGTGTTAACTGTTAAGTTTATCACATGTAAATTATACGTTAATTCCGACGTCAGAAATGCTATGACTGACAAACTTGCCACAGATTTTTTCCCTTAGAAATTGGACAGGGTCGAGCTGCCCGTTTCGACAAATCTCAACCTTAGTGCCGATCAAAATAAGATCATCTTTTCCCGTACTCGTTCGCAGCCGACGTAGTAAATTACAAAAACAAAAGTCATCAGTATTGATTGCAGAATTTACTGATCACTGAGTGAACTTTTTTTTCTGTATCGATCGCGCTGAGGTTGCTGGTCACCCAGTTTCAGGCAAGAAGGTGTTATAATTTGTAGATAAAGCAGTTTGGAAATACTGATTTGTTCAGGATATATTCTCCGCGATATCCTATTTACCGACTTAGCATGTACAAGATAAGATGTGGTTTCGGTGTGCTCTGACTTGTTGTTTCACCCATTGATGTGATCAATCATAAAGGTAACAAATTAAAAAATACTCTGCGATACTCTGCCGAAAAGAAAATAACAATTCAAATACATTACCACAACAGGAAATCACAGGGTTTTACAGTACCGTAAAAGCTCTATTAAGCCCCCGTCTCTATTAACCCCCCTCTCTAATAAGCCCCCCGTTTGGAAGTCGGTTTTTGTAATAAGCCCTCCCCTCTCTAATAAGCCCCCCCCCCCCCCCCTTGGGAAATGAGATATTGTAATTAGTCCGTCCTATTCCCACGAAATCCACTTCATGCGGCCCAGTTGGTTCGTTTTGAAACAAATATGCACCCAAACGCAATACTGTTTGCTGCTCTGTATTAAATACTAAAGTTTTCACTGCAGCTGTTTGAGTTTTGTACAAAAACTATTTTAAGACGAAAACGGCGTGTTTAAGATTTGAAATAAGTCCCCCTCTCTATTAAGCCCCCGTTAATGAGGCCTGAAATTAAATAAGCCCCCCACCCCCTCCCCGGTGGGTTAATAGAGCTTTTACGTTATTTAGTTTAGAGGCGCTCTTTGCTAATGGTTATGAGGCCTATGGTAAGTTTATAGTTCGCAGCATTACTTAACAATAAATGATCCCGTGTTGAAGTAAGACGTGAACGTTTTCGGTATGCTTGTTGATGGAAATCTTGCCTGCTTTAATTTTATTGCTAATTTTAATCAGGTTTTCAAATACACCAAATTAATTCGTAACTTAAGATAAGAGAGCCATTTTAAGCGATTGTAAAAACACAACTAAAAATCAAAGGATATTTCTAAACGACGAAAGAAACGAAAAGGGCTGGCTTATGTCTTTGGTTACTATGATTATGGTCATTATGGCTTATACTTGTTTTAACAACCAAAGCGTGACCACACAAACAATGATTCAGCATCTTTCTAAAAATGATCTTAATAACAACAGGCGCGGATCCAGGTAAAATGGTGACCGTTTCCCGGTAGGGTGGGTCCGGGGACTATACCCCGGAAAAACGCTTTGGTTTTGCCAAAGTGCCATTCGCTGGGCTTCTGAGTCTTTCCGACAGGATATTGGCCAGCTTTCAAGATTAAGGCTTGGTAATTCTACTTTTAATAATTGTGAAAAACTTGTGAATAACTTGTGGAAATGTAACTTGTGAAAGCTGTAATGGCTAGTCTGACATGTTTCGTCGTTGCCAAGCGACTCTTCAGAGACCTTTCTGATATCTGGCAAACTCGTTGAGCATCTCGCTCAAAGTCCCGTTCGCAATCAGTTCAATTCAATTCAATTCAATTCTACTTTTATTTTTAAAAATATATTTACTTTTCAAAGCTCTGACCGTTTTCCGTAAAACGGTGGAAACCGGTTTGGATCCGCGCCTGAACAATATGAAACAGCCTCAAGATATTCTTTTCGCTCTACAGAGCGCCATGCCACATCATTGTCCTTTTCAAAACAATAACATTATGACGATTCGGGCTTCGTACAAGGTACTCAGTAAAAATTGGAAATTATTTTTCCTGCAAGTATAGACACACATAACAGCACATTATCTTCTGGGAAAAGAAACTAATAATTTTTCTCTAATATGCTCGCGTTTTCCTTAAACATACACACACACACACACACACACACACACACACACACACACACACACACACACACACACACACACACACACACACACACACTTTCACCCGAAACAAACCGCGGAAAGGAGACACTTAAAGCCGTTTTGTTTTATTTCCACCTTTCTGAGCCTTGGAAACACGTACGATTTTGCATTATTTAAACAATATGCGTTTGTTTTCATTTTATGATAGGCTGGTGTCACTGAACTCAAATACGTGTATGGTGGGCCAAGATTTCTAAACATTTCTCTTTCATTTACATCATAAGCAAATCTGACGTAATGTTCCCTGCACTGTTTTGATACAAACAACCGAATACCTTGTTTATACAACTTAGTTTCTATAACTAGTGTACTTATTATTAAAGAAAAGCTTTCGTCCGACCAGCATCCTGTTTCGTAACTTATAGACGTTACCTAGACATAATACACCAGGAAAATGAGAGATTACTTAGATACCATGTTACATAGCAAACTTACTTTGCGTGCTCCAAAGTGTCAAAAACGCCACCAGCCGATACGCTACACAAAATTTTCCGTGCATCTCCTTGCTGTCACCTTTTGACGCTCCCTCAAAAATTGCTGTCGAAAATAATAAAAAATATATATCACCTTACAATGGGTTAAGGCAAGTGATGCGTTCGCCACAATACGTTTGCTGTCGGGGACTATTAATGTCGCTTAAAGACTCGAGGGCCATGTATAATAACTATAATGCGCCGCAAACGACTGCGGATCAATCTCTAGGGTATTAAAGTTGTGACTTCCTCTTGGAAACTCCCTCGTTTGATCTGCTCGATCGAGCCTTCATCTTGATCAAAGCACCGACCTCATCGGTTTATCTCTGACATTTGCGAATATTGCTAGAGTCTTAATAGAGGACACAAATATCTGCAATAATGTCCCAACACAAAGAGTAGTTGTATGTCTCTAAACGTGATTTGTTTAAGCTTAAATACCGTCACGGTTCAACGGTTGAAATCCGCTATTCCTTGGGGTGCAACCCTTCGTAGCGACAGATAAATTTCTTTCACCGTTATTTTTCTGCTGATTATTCGCACACCTGCTCAGTTAAGGATCGTATATCAACTAACTACGGGAACACTTTCTTATGTAAAGTCTGCTATATTATGCAATATGCATGAGTATCATAGTGTTCAACAAAACAACATGCGAATATTCGCTCATGCGGTTTCAACATGTTTTTAGCGGGCTACTCGGGGAAAGTCGTTGTTACCAGAGTTTGTTGTTGCCCCTAAAATCGGTATGCGACACAAAAATACTTTTGGGAATCAGGATTCTCAACTTGTAAAGCTGAAAAAATAAAGAGACAAGTTTAAAGTTGAAAGAAAGACTCGCTATACAGCCGCCATGCATTTGAAACAATCTATGATTGATGTCTAATCTCTGTTAGCCGGGTTTCTAAGCGAGACATTTTTAAACGATAATCTCAAAGTTCTCGAAATTACGATGGCAATTAAACCATCCCAAAGTTACTTTTACGCTACAAACGTTCCCGCTAACCTAGCTTTGTTCCGCAGTATAACACGGCTTACCCTTCGAAGAAACAAGTAAACACAAGTTGTTTCCCAGACGTAGCAGAGGTCGCGGATCTCAGAGTTAAAGGATGTTGTCGCAAACCTTGTCTATAATGTCTATGATCATTCCTTGTCCATGATCATTCACATATTCAAAACGTTAACCACAGAACGGTTACTTTTCTGCGAAAAAGACGCCTTCAATTTAAATCTTGATTGCCACCAAACATCTGTTTAAGCAGAATTAAATTTCCGGGAAAAAAAAATGTATGTGGTGTCGAGTGCAATTTTGTCAAGATCTCTTAAAACTACTCTGATAGGGCACTGCCGCTGATAAGACATTATTTCCAAAGATTCCTTGTTTATATGGCTTTATACGAAAATTTGGTTTATCAACGGAGTTGATAATGTAAATTGACCACCGTACAGGGATTCGATTAGCTGACGTTTCGAGCGTTAGCCCTTCGTCGGAGCGAATCGAGGAATTGTGGGTTGTGTATGGTTTATATACAGAAAATGGAGCTACGCTATTGGTGGTAACATGGTAACGTGAAAAACAGGAATAAATTTATTGAATGAAAAGCGCTCGTTGATACCGTGGGGATTAAGAGTGCCAATTTGAAAGATCAGTTTTTGCTCGAGATTTTTACGGCTTTCCGTGGTACCTTGATGTAGGGAAAGGCCGGAGATCGACATGTGTTGTTTGGAATGGTTAGGGAGATTAAAATGCCGAGCGACAGGTTTGGATGCGTCTTTGTCATCTTTCTCAACATCACGAAGATGTTCTCGGAATCGGTCACCTAGTCGTCTTCCTGTTTCGCCGATGTATAACTTTTTGCATAATGTGCAGGTTATGCAATAGATAACATTTGCGCAGGTACACGTGAAACGATCATTGATCTTAACAGATCGCTTAGGGCCCGATCATGTCAGTGTTTTGAATGAAAGGACAAGTTTTGCATCGCGAGCGCGCGCATTTAGAAGTGCCAGGTTGTTCAGTTGTTTTGAATCGGCGCTTTTAACCAGAAAGTTACCTATATTTTTGTCGCGTTTGAATGAAATCAGCGGTGGTTCCGAAAAGATTGTAGCAGTTTCTGGATCATTTTGCAGTATCTTAAAGTTATTAAGAATGATGGCTTTAACTGGGTTATTATGCGGGTGAAATGTGAGGGTGAATGGAATTCTGTCATTCTTTTCCTTTTGTGACGTCTGTAGTGCTGACTGTTGATCAATCTGCTGAGCGCGGTGATGGCCCGATTGAACTACAGAATCAGGATAGCCACGTTTCTCGAAAAAATGGCACATTTCCTCTGATTTGTTGGAAAAATCAGAGTCATCACTACATAGACGTCGAAGTCTAGAAAGTAAGAAATTGAGAATAGGGAATGGCGTTTTTGTCAATGTCAAAAACGCCATTCCCTATTCTCAATTTCAAGAATGACAGAATTCCATTCACCCTCACATTTCACCCGCATAATAACCCAGTTAAAGCCATCATTCTTAATAACTTTAAGATACTGCAAAATGATCCAGAAACTGCTAGAATCTTTTCGGAACCACCGCTGATTTCATTCAAACGCGACAAAAATGTAGGTAACACCGACGCAGCACCACAGTTTCTTTAGAAACTAATCCCCTTTATTTATATGGCTTTATAGTCTGTTAGTCTAAAGTAAGCGGAATAATAAGTTGTTTAAGACCAACCTTGTCTTGAGGAACTATAATTGTCAGTAGCAAAGCCGCGGGCTACTGGAGCGCGATGAATGATCACCTGCCAAGTAAAATGAAGTTTGTGTCCGCTTATATAAGTACTTCAAATACAAATAAAGGGCGGCGAAACTACGTCAGCAGCGCTTGTCGAGAGTGCCGGACCGGTGTATATTGTCTTCGTGATCGATATCCGCTTATTGCGTAGATATTGTTCGAGTGAAAGTTTCAAACATCGAAAGTCAAACTACAATTGAATGAATTAAAAACGATAGCAGAGACGTGAGTGTGTATTTCATAAATTATGTTCACTGTCTGAGAATTGAGTGCTTGATCAATTGAGAGCTGTACTGTCGGCATTCAACTGTCTCGTCGAATTCTGAGAAATGCTGCAAAAATTCTGCTATAGAAACAAGAAGACTCTTTACAATACCATTATGCCATCGTAGGATTGGTGTTCACTTGATCATAGTATCAAAAAGTTCCATTGGACAAATCAGTTGCCTATAAACCAGGGCCCGGTTGTTCGAAAGCCGATTAACTTAATCCAGGATTTGGGTTGCAGTTTTTAAGTTTTCGATGAAAGTTACTTTTGCTGCTTTCTGCTTTTTCAGCCAGTTGACTTTCTCTAATCTAAAATTTTGTAGAATATCAGCGTTGAACAACGTTTGTGGATAGAGAAATAAACTCCTTGGTTAATTTTTAATCTTGGATTAGGGTTAATCGGCTTTCAAACAACCCGGCCCTGGTGTATCAACGGGTAGCAACGAACGAAAGCGGGACGCTTAGCAAAAAACGCCGGACCCCGATTACTGTTCTGAGTTGTCCTTTCTAGGAGGAAATCACGCATTGAGCAGTAATAGGGTCTTCAACAGTTGGTACGTAGCTCTTTAGAACCTCTAATTTCCTTGGCCCCATATGGAACGAAGCTCAGGGATATGGTTCATTATTTGTTTATTGTTTTCTTTGCCAATCCTGTGAGAGGTTCCGAGAGCTGCGTAACGGCCGGCCGCCTTCATTGCACTTCATTATTACACCGGCCGGACCAAATAAAATCCGGCACAAAACTACCGATTTTTTACATGTATATTTTTGCTATTTAATGTGCTCATTATTTTGGTATTTATAGAATGAATTTGGCAAACGGACCCGGTTGTTCGAAAGCCGATTAACTTAATCCAGGATTAGCGTAAACTTTGGTTGCAGTTTTTAACGTTTGGATGAAAGTTTCTTTTGCTGGCTTTTGCTTTTCAGAATTCACGTCCTTTAACTAAAACTTTGCAGAATATCAGCGTTGAACAACGTTCGTGAATATAGAAATTAACTCCCTGGTTAATTTTTAATCTTGGATTAGGGTTAATCGGCTTTCGAACAACCCGGCACTGGAGCATTTAATCGAGAAAGTAATTACGGTAAATATAAAGCTAAAATTAAAATGGCTCATTTCGGCCGAAGATTACTGTGTTCCTTTGTATTTATTTATACCATTCCTGAGTGTCAGTGGCAACGGAATGCAGGAATTAGAAATAGATTACAAGTTGAAAGAGTTGGAAATCATTGATAGCATGGTAATTTTAATTTTAAACACAGGAAGAGAAACGGTTGAGACTATTGCTAATTAATTCTATCGACAAACGTTTAAGCCCTGCTAGATTTTCTGATTTTAACTGATTTCCGCCCGATGAGTCTAGTTCTTTGTGTTCCGGAAGCAGTGCTTAATTTTCATTCATGATCTTTGTTGGATAGGTTTAACACCCGGAAGGAAGGGGGTGGTGAGGGTGCTAAAAATATTTAATACGGGGAGGCTCCGCCCCGAGGTCCGACCCCTTACCCTTTTATATACCATTTTTGACAGAAAAGCTACCCTTTTCGTATACCTTCCATTGACAAGTGGTAAGTCTTCTTGTCATTTTCATGTAGCGTACAATAAATTGAAAAAGTACAGTCATAAGGTATGTGTGTTCGAAATATTTTAATGAAAGGCCCTTTTAAATAACTAAATGCCAAATTTCCCTACCCTTTCATATACTTTGACTCGTGAAATCCCTACGCTTTCATATCAGACCTGAAGCGTGAAAAAGGTACCCTTTCGGGCGGAGCCTACCCGTATAGGCCATAATAGGGAGTATCCTCTTAACATAAACACTGAGTGTGAAATCTTTCGAAGACGCCGGTGAATCCAAACTTAAACAGCTCGTAACTGCTTACTCGCACTCGTGAGGTGGTCCGCGCAAGATCAGCACAACATTCGGTCGCACTCTGCACGGTTTTCTGTGCTGATTCTGTATAAAAAATAAATGCAACAGAGTTTCTTGCATGAAAGTACCACATGGCGGTGTCCAACCAGAAAGCTCTTGCTACTTTGGCCACCACTCACATATGAATTTATTCCCAAAAGTCGTTACAGGAAAATCTCAAACTGAGGCCTTACCGTATTGACCGAGCGATAGCGAGATCAATACAGCTAGGCCGAGGTTTGAGATTTTCACTTTTCTTGTTCTAGTCGCAGCTCTTTTCATGTTAATAAAACAAATGAGGCCTTCGGATACCCTAATTTGCATAATCCGTAATCGGCCTGTGGTCATTATATATGGGTTATTGGCCAAGCGTGAGGTCAAGATGGCGGGATATTGGCCAAGTTCTTCAGTTTTTGCGTGTTTATGGACCTCGACTTCGTCTCGGTCCATAAACACGCAAAAAAAAAAAAAAAAAAAAAAAAAGAACGAGGTCAATATCCCGCCATCTTGACCGAACAAGCGTGGTCAATAAAGGATTTATTATATGACTCAAAGGACGCTACTACGGACAGTAAAACGCGGGACGAACGGGCTATCCCGAGCGGTCAAGATGGCTCCATCTTGACCTCGCGGGTAGCCAATCACAGCAGGAGAATTGATTCACCTTGACCGCTGAAAGAGCCAGTCATATAATAAGGGAGAATAATGCCTTAGCGCTTAGCTGCGCTTAGTCAATCAGAGCGAGCGTTATATCGGCTACAAACACTAGCCATATAATAACACTTCTTGAATGCTTTATTGTCATTTCGTTATGGTATTTAAATGCCCTTTGTAGTGTGTATAAATAAAGAATTGAATAGAATTGAATTACTCTTTGGTGGCTGATTTACTCACTTCCAAATACTGTTAGTAACTACAAGTGTAGGAATAAAATATTTAAACCTACAGCGAAATCCTCAACAGTAATGCTGTCCTACCTTGTTCCTGATTTCGAAAGCAGACAAACGCTATCTACAGGTTGTATTTCAAACCGATGTCAGAAACTGCTCACTCAATGTTCACAACGTTAACGATTTGACTGAATCACAATAATTATACAGGGTTAAGTTGTTAGCAAAATATAACGAAACCTTGTCTTTAAAGAGGGTTCTCGTTTGGCGTTAATTGCTTTAATTCGATGAAGGACACTATTGCTGTAAAATGACCTTTTAACTGATCTAAAAACATTAAAACAACCAGACCATACAACTGATTCTTTCGCCAGCGAGTTATGTGACTGAAGAGCATATTATCTACGGATTAGAAGAGCACTTGCTTTGGCCAAAATGCCATCAATTTTATGTGAATATGCCTGTTACTACGACTACGACTACGACTACGACTACGACTACGACTACGACTACGACTACGACTACGACTACGACTACGACTACGACTACTACTACTACTACTACTACTACTACTACTACTACTACTACTACCACTACAACACATGCGTCCGAAAGTCATAGAAGGTTGCCATAGTTACCACCCTACAACACATGCGTCCGAAAGTCATAGAAGGTTGCCATAGTTACCACCAGCTCTCGAACGCTCTGACGTAGACAATATGAATTATTTTCAGAATACCTTTTATGTCAAAGTGCTTGAAGCGTGACGCATACAAGGAACGCGTTATTGATGGATAAAATACTCTTAAAATCACCAGGACGTTCCAAAGGGGATTTCAAGACTGATTCTTTTAGACATCTAAGGGACCTCACGAGAGATCTTGGACTTTATAAGTAACAACAAATCGAAGGTAACTACTGAACAAGCTAAAAATGCTCCACTGTTAGAAACTTTTCCTCGCCATCAAAATGTTATGATGAGGTTTGGACGTGTGATCTGAAGTAAATCAACCGAAATCATAACAGATTGATAATGTATGCCGTAGGCAAAAGTGAATGGTATCAAACAGCTAACGTACTTAATCATGCTACTTGCTTTTCCGCGAACTGTTAGATCTGTGGCATGTTTTACCAGATCATTCGGAATCAATTCATGCCTCTCACGAAGACAAGCATTTTAAATCCGCTTCAACTGATACGTCGAGTCACGAATCAAGTACTCTCTAGTGAATTAAAGTAAGGTTGATCTTCTCTGTATATGGCATCTGATGTGACATTTGATTTCAGGGGACAAATAATCGAACTGAACGGCAGACAACAAGACAGATAAATTTGCTTATATCTTCCAAATGGGTAACAATAATTAATTTGCAATTCACTTATTAAAATAGTCTTAAATGTGACTGACCACAAAAGGCGGAGAGACGCTGTACCGACTGACTCTGTTACCACCGACAACCAGCACGGAGCGATTCTAGTTGCCCGGCTCAGTACTCTTCACTTATTGCTTGTCTGCTTTTAATGCTGTAGTACTATGGAAACAACTGTGAGGCGTCTTCAAAGTAAAGCGCAAATAAACCACAGTAATGGTGTATTCTATTTATCTTTTTTTTTATTTTTAGAAAGGGACACTACTGATGGCCCGTTTTAACAACGAAGTGTCTCATTTGAATCCACTTTCAACACCCCATCATTTTTCCGGTCCAAGATGCTTCTCTCATCGCAGAGCCGCTAAGCAGCTAGACCGTGACATTCATCAGTCAGCTTTAGTTGCCGAGTTAACTTGTGCTTGATTTCTCTTGATAGACCGTGTGATTTATTGGATGAAAAGACTCTGACCACAGGATGATCACAGGCGGGAACTGTATTTCCTTTACCATGCCCGTGTTACTGGTCGCAGCCTTCTTATATTTGAGATGTGAAGGTATGCTTGCTCGCTTTTGTTAAAACCCAGTCATTAACATAACCTGTTGTATTATTTGATGGTTTAATTGCTTCAGTGGTGACTGGATGCTCTGTAACATTTGGTCCATTGTTGATATGAATCTTCCGAATAATTGATGCCGGTTGTAAATTAATGACTTACTGTCTTTTAGCGGTGCATTTCCTGAGTTTATTGAGGGTCTATTAGCGGAGTGCGGAAAACCGAGCGGGGAAAAGCCCAAGGCTACCTTGTGACCTCTTGTTGACACACAAAGATCTCTTTCGTAGAAAATACAGAAAATAGTATGATGTTACGAAGCATAGCCGAAAACTCGTAAATCAAAATTTTGTCTCATAATTAAACGCATTCTTTTATCGGAATATGAGGGTGCCACTTGCGAAAAAGATATATTATTCAACTCACAACTGATTTATCAGCCCAAGACATACACTTGTGATTATTTCAACTGTCATTTCAGGTGGTGCGATATGCTATGAATGCGACTCGAAAACTAACAGTAACTGCACTCCAGAGTCACTGAGCGGAGTCAAACAAAGTCCATGTTCCAGAGGGAACGACTATTGTGCAGTTTTTAAGAAAGAACCATTGCAGGAAATACATCAGTATACAAGGTATTGCACAGACGAGTGCATCCAAGCGGAGTCAACCTACTATACAGAAGGACGTACAACAAAAAATTGCATCATATGCTGCAAAGGGAATCTCTGCAATGACGACCTTATAGACCCTTGCAATCCGCCATCCACTGCTATGCGCTTGACATACGACATCCTGATTGTCGCAACATTAGCCCTCGGTGTTTTAACTGTGATGATTTGACCATCTTTTTGCAATACTTGTCATTAAAACGAAAGATCGGCGACGAACGACAACAACAGCAACAGCTCTTGTTTCAAGGAACCTTAAACAGAGAGGTATCTTCTAAGAACATGCACCAACCTTTAGCGTTCAATAATAAGTCTTCCCAAGCACATGCTCATAGAGTTCTAGGGTTCATCTTCGTGTTTCAAGCTGTTTTGCGCAATCTGATTTGCTGGCAAAGCCTAAACAATTTCGACCGATCGTTACCACCCAAGGAAATACCCCAGCACTAATTTCAAGAATTTTACCGAGTTCGCAAAGGCTTTGCTGAGAACAATAAGGGACAGTCAGTCCGCGGGATATAGCTTATATCGCTAATAGATCTTTTTTTTTTTTATACAACCAAATACAGCGTGGACTGGCTAGAGGGTCGGATTGTGTGATTGCCTACGAGGCGAGAGGAGGGAGGCCGTCTACGGTGAGAAAAAGCGCAGTTTTCGGCGTTTTTACAGGTTAAGGCGGCCCTCATTGAGGTTCCTTGATTTGAAAAAGCGTTTTCTTCACAGCTGAATGGTATTGCTACTTTTAGAACTTTGTTTTCTTCTGCATGTATTAGAAGTAAGAAGTTTTGTAATTGTACTTGTTTTGATTTACTTCCCTCGTCGGCAATTTAAGCAATGTAGCATGTCCAAACAAGAAATTACCCTTGTTGTTCAAACTGCGCTTTTGTTTCGGCAACTGCTACTTTTTTGTGTCCAAAGGCGTTCGGAATTATCCTCAAATTTAATTTCAAGTAGGAGTGGGGAAGAAACAAGCTTACTGAAAATGATGAGATGACAAACGACAACAGTTTATGTCACTGGAAAAATAAAAAAATCCAGAAAGTTACGAAACTTGTGAAATCCAGAGGGTGCGTGAGAGGCTGAAAAATTCTGTAAGATTAGGAACTTGCGAAAGTTATGAAGTTCACAAATTGGCGACTGACCTTTTATGACGCCTGGAACAAAGGAAACCCACGATACTTAATTAACCCGCTCATTATAAATTCACCGAGTAAGTTTATAATAATAATAATAATAATAATAATAATAATAATAATAATAATAATAATAATAATTAAATAAAAATATATAATTATAATAAGAACCTTCCCAGAATTCTTTGCAGCTGGAAAATCGTCAATCCCAAATAACTTGGTCAGTTTGAGGCAGCAAGACCCCCACGTTGTCTAGAAATAAGTCTTACCATAAACTAATTATTGTACAAGACTAAGGGCGATGACGTCATTGGTCACGTGACTTTGCTCACAAGTGCGTTTCTGCTCACTGTGACGAAGTTATTTTGTTATTGCAAAAGCAGTCAACGTGGTTTGAAGCACAATGGTGTGAGCCATTTCGGACTGCCCCGGTACCGAACAAAATATAAATATTAAGGGAGGTATATACAATTTTCTATAAGTGGGAGTCTGGGTACAAGTGCTATCTCGCGTTGCATTAAACGCGAGGAAACAAAAATTTGGATATTGGTAGATATTTTTATGAAATATACATTTTTGTCATTTTTAATGCTGTGACGTCATCGGTCACGTGACCAGAACGGACCGAAGTTTAATATTCGCTCTACAAGTTTACTAGAACCTTTCTCCAAGAATATTTTTAAGCGAAGTTGTAGTTTAATAAATAGTGTTTTAAAAAATGGCCATGATTACTTTTTCCTAAGAAAGTGCGGCAGTAGAAAATCTAACTGAAAAGTTTGTCAGCTTCCTGCTCAACGACCATTTGAGGTAGGAACAAAAGAAAATTTTGCCTAAGGCTTGAGAGTATGCTCTTTATGATGGCGTTGTCAGTTTCTTCTAATTACAATTGCTTTTGGCGATGATCGATGTTTAAGATTTTTTCAGAGGAGAGGGCCTGGAGGAAAGAACGAAAACGAGGCTATACTTTCGCGCGCTTTTTGTTTTCACTGCGACGCCGCGCCACAAAAGGTTAGCTAGAAAAAAAATTCCAAGGACTGGACAACGGACTGGACTTGCATTTTCTTTAACGGAACTTTTGACGACTTTTTTAATTATTTTTTTTTATGGCTGTTGTCTGCTCAGGGACAATGTATACCTGAGAAGGTAAGTTGATACAGATAGTTGTTGCTGTTTGTTAAAAAAACAAAACAAAAAAAAAAGCGCGTTTGTGGTACACTTAAATGCACTTCCCACCTAAAAAGTATTGTTTAATTCTTGAAATTATAAAACTTAAACTAGACGTTGCAGCAATGCGAATGAAATCAAATTAATGCTAACACTAAATGAAACAGTTTAAGTTGGCATGCTTAAGGCAACCGATGCAAGCTCAGTAATTTTACTAAATACGATATTTGAAGGTTAAAAACGTATCTTAAACAGTGACGGAATAAATGATTACTTTATTTTCAACCGGAACTTAAAACGTTACCTTCATTCGCACAGACATCAAAACTTTATTTTATACTGTCCATGAACTAAATTCCCTATTACAATTATAACAAAGTGTACAATAAAGCTATTATTCAAAGTATTGGCCTAAGAAAAATAGTTGCGCATAAACAAATACTGGAACAGTTCGTGCTTTCAAATGGATTACCCAAATGAATTACACGATTCCGACACATAAGTTTAATTTGAGTGGCGAAACATTTTGTTGTATCTGAAAAATTACTGTACTACAAAAAACGTTTTCACAGAGGTTGTAATGCATGGGGGTTCACATAATTTAATTCAATTTTATAAAGCTAAAAATTGTATGTCAAAGATTCAGCAGAAACAGAGAAAAGTTTTAAAATCACGGCTGTTTGTGCGAGTTCGTGTACGTACGCGCTAAACGCGGAAAGTACCTAAGCTTAATAACTCTGAAGAAGTCAAGTACTTAAGTTTATGTCAAAACCGACCAAGAACCAGTCGAAAAAAAACAAAGCAAATAATTATTTTAATAGATTTGGCAGTTTTACAAAGTGTTACGCTTCTGGTTTGTGGCACCTATTTACAATGGTAGTCTGAGGAAAAACCTTTTTACAACAATGTTTAAATTATAAGCTTAAGCTTACGGTAAATTTCATTTGAATCTATTTTTTAAACTGAGGGGAAATTAAAATGTAATCTGCTATAAGAATGGGTCCAACACAGAAATCCTCAAAACCTTCTTCACAAACAAACTGACGATAAACTTGAAAACCAAATTTGAGAGAAGGCTTAACTTCTTGCCTAGCCATACAAAAGTTGGGCACATAAACAAAGACAACGCTTATCTGGCTTATCGGTTGATCGTAAGTTTTTTGAAGAAAACGACTAAATAAAAGGGCGACGGTAAATACCTTCTCCAATCGTCGAAAAGGCTACATCGGGCCACTGCGTAAATCGCACATCCTTCGTCTTTAGTCATGCTCAAAGCACAGCGGGAAAATTTATGTGTTGTCGAATGCAGTCGCGGCGCGAATTCAATCCCTTTCACAACGCTTTAGATACATCCAAAAAGCCGTCCATCAAGCCTTGATATAATTCTTCCCAGAGTGGCCAGTTAAAAATATTTTCACACTCTAACACATCTTCAGGTGACCTGTACGGGTCCGCAAATGATCCCGGACCGCAAATGATCCCCAAATTGGACCGCAAATGATCCCGGACCGAAAATGATCCCCGTATTGCACCATGTTGGACCGCAAATGATCCCGAACAAAAAATAAGGAATGGCATGGATGGTGAAATGGTATGGATAGGGAATTGGCATGAATTGCGATTATTTCAATTCATGGCTCACAACTATCATCATCTGATTAATTTTAAAAAGGTAAACGTGGTCACACAATTTGTGCAACTGATGTGAAGCAGTCAATTAGTGTTATCACACCAGACCAAACCTATCTCGTTTTTACTTCCGTCTTTAGAGATCTTTGTGTTTGTTCTTATCTTTAGTAACTCCAAGAACGTTCACAAATGATACCAATGAAATAAGAACAAGACAGTTTAGCCATATTTTCCGAACGCGTGGGAGTCACAGCTCACACGACGGTGACAAGTTTCGGATGATCTTTGACCCCTTCTCCGCATTCAATCACATCACCGCGTTTCTCGCCTGCCACAGGCCAGTCGGCTGATCCCATGAATGTGAGAAAGAAACACTTCTAGTATTCTGGGTACAATTTTAAATGAGAGTGCTCAGTGAACAATTTAAGACTTTTATTTCAAAAGATAACGAAATCAACTTCGGAATTTTTCAGTTGTTTCTTTACGGGTATGTGTGCATTTTAATTCTCCGTTGTATTTGTGATTATACAATTGAATTATACTAGCCAGGGACCAGGCTCCGCAGTGGTGTTAAGGAGCGAAAAGAAGTAACGTGGCCAAAAAAATCGGCGAGCGAAGCGAGCCGAGCGGGGGAATGGCGGCTCGCTTCGCTCGCCGATTTTTTTCGCCTCGACTCTTCTTTTCGCTCCTTTGAAATATCACTGCGGAGCCTGTTTCCAGGCTAATTTATACATGCTCGATTTTCACTGAAATCGGGCACGTGCACCGAAGCGTTTATCATATACCCGACAGGAATGAAATCTGATTAAGCATGTTCTCGAATGTCCTGGGATGTACAACACAATAAACAGAAGACATGAAGCGAAACTCGCAGTCCACGATCACAACAAGTGTCTTTGCAAAATCAATTACTGTACTATGTGGCCGGCGTCCTGAAATCAACAAACAGACAGAACGTCACGCAAGATCACAGATTTTCCACTAAAAACGAAAAAAAAAAAAAAAAAAAAAAAAAAAAAAAAAAAAAAGAAAAAGAAAAAGAAAAAAGGAACTATGGAATAATTCTCATAAAATGAAAACCGTGTTTTTTGTGTGTCATTTTTATATCAATCCATGCCATTCCTTATTTTTTGCTCGGGATCATTTGCGGTCCGGGATCCTTTGCGGTCCATTTTGGGGATCATTTGCGGTCCGGGATCATTTGCGGTCCATTTTGGGGATCATTTGCGGTCCGGGATCATTTGCGGTCCTGGGATCATTTGCGGACCCGTACAGACCTAGTCGAAGTGGCGGAACGAGAGAGTCGAACGAGGTATCGCACAGCGTTCATGTGCTCGTTAATCCACTGACTTGTACTAAGGTTTTATGAGACAGGATGAACCAAATTTCAAAATAATTTCACCGTTTTGAATGTAGTTAAGCTTCGGACTAGAAATTTCCCATTACTTTGTTAAACTTGACCGCAAATACCACTTTCACCACAGCTACAGCGCTGTCGCAAGCAAACCGTCGCTTCGTTTCAGAAGGTCGATTCACTTTCTGTGATTGGTTCAACAAAATGACGTGTGAATCGCGAGGTGTGGAGAATCTACGATTCGATGACAAACATAGCGGGCGATGTCTTCCTTCGTAATTTAACCAAAGAAAAAAATTGCAAAACATTTAAGTTTTGGTTTATCGTGAACCAAAAAAACTGTCAGAACAACAGCGGTAGGCGTGTTTTCAGAGCATCTCTCTCTCTCTCTCTCTCTCTCTCTCTCTCTCTCTCTCTCTCTCTCTCTCTCTCTCTCTCTCTCTCTCTCTCTCTCTCTCTCTCTTTCTCTCTAAAAAAGGTAAAAATAATAAAGAAAAATTGTCAACTATTTTCCCAAAGACGTAGAAATACACTTGCCTCGATCCAAGCCCACTCATAATAAATATCCACAAAAATATGAATACAATCTTCCGTCTGTACAACATTTAACCCCCAAATTTCAATACAACCATTTTTTTTTTTTACATTTATTAGTAAGCTCTGGCTTGCTGGCTCAGCAACAAATAACTTTCAAAACCATGAGAAGTTAAGTGAGAGAAACAATGTCTACAAGGTCTAAATAATAAGTCAGTAGTGCATGAATGGGTGGGGCAGGGGTTCTGAACCTTCAACTGATTGTACTTTTTTCTTCTGGTTCTACGCCTTACGTAGCAGTATCTACTTATGTCTTAACTTTGTTGCAGAGTCTAACAAAATTGCAAATTCATCACAACTTATCATTGTTCTTACCACCTTGGGAATGCCACCTTGGGAATGCCACTTTTTTGGCAGCCGCTTCAGTACACGTCTATTATTTCTATTTCTGTATTGTAACCGTTTTCTCCATTTTTACTTTGCTTCAGTGTTGCCCCTGAAGAAGTTTAGTCATGTCTCGCCGTAATATATGGCATTAAAAGTTACCCTTTTCGACCATCATTTTGTTTCTTTGCCTTATATCTACCTTTTTATGGGATATATAATTATATATTGTTATTTCCGGTTTTACTTGTAATAATAATAATAATAATAATAATAATAATAATAATAATAATAGTAATAATAATAAACTCTATTTATATAGCGCCTACATCACTAGCTGTTCTAGCCACTTTACAACACTGGCCGGGGGACTTTTGCCAGACTGCTTATAACGCAGTTTACAATTGATGAAGTTGAGTTATGAGTGCCCCCGTAATATCAATATCAACTTAAGACAGACACTAGGGGTGGTCACCGCCAGAGTTTTGTTACGTCCCTAGTGGTTCTTTTACGTCCCACAGAATCAGAGAATTATGAAGAGTTGTGAGACTGGGCCTCCGATTTATCGTCCTTATCCGAGAAGACTAGAAAGTCTAGCCGTATGTAGATGTCATTACAAAGGCAGCACTTTCTCCTCAATTATTTAAGGGGGGACTAACTTAACTACAGACTTAGCGTTGTTGCCAAGGGATTTTTACGGATTGTATTTGTAAAACACGGTTTTTCGGTGTTTTTGCCACTATATTGGTGAAACGTGCGAAGAGGTGAACATGTAAAATTTATAAATTGTTATTGCGCATGCGCAACTTGCCCCAGGCCCCAACCGCGCTTTAGAGAGAAAAATCCCTAAAACTTGGAGAAAATTATGTGAAGTTCCAATTTTTGGGGGCAATCGGAGATATTCCAGCCTTCTTTACAAGACTACGTAGGCAATTGTTGTTAACGTACATAACTGCAATGATAATGACGAAATGGTATGAATTTGCGTGCTTATGACGTCATAAATCTCACAAAAACGCGAATTTCCAAAAATCGATACGTAGAGTCTAGCACCTTGGCGATCGTTAACCATTGGCATCATTTTCGATATCAAAAAGTGTGCGCCACTCGAGTTTTAGGCCTTTTTTTGTTCTGGTCACGTGACTTACCAAATATGGTTGTGACTCGAAAACCTTGTAAAACTTATTAATTGTAAAAACATAGCCAGACAGCTTGTCTGTGCAAGCTAGTGTTTCCAAGATATGAGGGTTGGTAACTTTCCATAGCAACAAGGTTAGCTAATTTTGTAGTTAAGTTAGTCCCCCCTTAAAGACCCTGAGTGTTGGTCCGGCCGGGGTTTGAACTCGCGACCTCCCGCACGGTATTCCGGTGCTCTACCACTGAGCTAACCGGTCGGTGGTTAATAAAATTATCTATTTATAATTTGAATATCTCACCTCTTTCTTGTTAGGAAGTACATTCCCTTTGCAGGGGTCGTCCATGGGGTCCTGCCTGCCAGGTTATTTCAATGGTAGGACCACTAAAAAAAGCACTAGGCACAATCCAGTTGTTCAAAGCACGATCATATTAGAGCAGTTTTCAGTTGAGTGTCGTAAAACCAAAACCAAAGTAATTACTTCAGCCAATCACAACAGACCGAAACAGTGCAACGAACCAATCAGAATTCAAAGTAATTACACGTAAGTGGGAAAATACGCTCGTGGAAGTCGCGATTGGTTCTGGTTTTGCTTCTCATTGGTTGAGAAAGTGGCGCGAGTTTTGTCAGCCAATCACAGAGCGAAGCAATGCAAAACCAAAGCCAATGCAATTTACTTTCGACACTCAATTGAAAACCACGCTATGCTAATCGCGGGTTAGCGTGTACTTTGATCAGTGCTGATACATGCTACTGAATAAAGATGTTTCCCACAAATGTTGTCTACGAGTGAGGTGAAATCTCGATTAACTTTTCAGCGTGGATTAGCGTTGACGGGTTTTCGAACAAACTGGCTGTGCTCGGCTTTTCAGTTTACCTTTCTAAAACTTGAATAAAACGAACGTACCTTCGGTTTGCAGTCTAGTGCGAGCCTTTGAACTACCCGCCGCGTGTTGTTACTCTTTCGTATGTTACTGTCGATACAGGCTGAGCCCTTTTACCTCCCCTTCTCGGAAAACCACTTGTATCTCTACTTATATCTTATATGTCTAATTTTAATTGCCGATTAATTATAATCTACATTTCATTCGCATTATTCGTTCTTTCTTGATCGCCCCTGTTGTCCTATACCGAGAAACTCATGAAACCTGTGAAAACCAGAAACTTGCGAACCTGTTTTAAAAACGTAATTAAGCCTCTGAAAACCAGACACCTGAGGAAAACTAGGCTGAGAAACCCAGAAATATCCGGAGATCTAGAGGCTTTCGAAACCCATGCGGTGTGACCCAAGAAAGACTGAATCTTGGTAGTTAAATAGTATATGTCACATTAGTATATGGAGGGTAACTAGCGAGAACATCTGAGCAAAATTACTCCAAATGCTGTTCCCGCAGTATTGCCAGATACCGTATTTCCTCGAATAAGCGCCCGGGCGCTTTTTTAAAATTTCTGCCAAAAGAGGGGGCGTTTATTCGAAGAAGGGCGCTTAAGGGGGGCGCTTATTAAGTTTTTCTGAAAACGAACTGTTTGCAACTCTATTGCTAATGTACATAAAAGAACTTTCCAAGAACAAGGAGATAGAAATAACTGGAAGAGACTTCAAGAAAATAGACTGTTCTCCTACATGCACTGATGCTGGTGTAGTTGAAGCTTCAAAGACTGCAAATAAAGTGACAATGGAGACAGGTCTTGCTTACAATTTGTATAATTAGGGGACAGAATCTTATTTCATAATTTTTCAGGTTATTGCTGCCTAGTTCCGAAGATGCAAACTGACGGCCTTATGTCGCGCTTTTCACGACATATTCGCACCTTCTAAAACAAGGATAAGGACGAAAAACTCCCCATAGGCCAAATCTGACAATACTTGTTCATAATTTGTGGAACGTTAAAGAACCCACGCGCTGCTCGAAAGAAGTAGGGGACGTAGTCCCCGGTGTGATGGTCTACCTCTACTACTGAGAGAATGTGGTTACAGGGGAGGGATTTGCAGTCACGGACCTACAGTAATTGGCACTAGCTGTTGTAGTTGCCCTGTCAGGTCTCTGGCTAAGCTAATAAAATAGAATAAATAAAATAAAACTGCATGAGTAACTATTTATTCACTGTTACGAAAGTCTGAGGTCAGGGAGGTCTCGCCATAGAAAACGGTATTCTTTCATCACGATTTAATTCGAATTCTGAGGCTGTTAGGTTGCATGGGCTGCACCTCTTTAAAACCTCTAATTTCATTGAATCTTTATAGGCTGCACCTCTATTGTTTTAGAGCTAGGTTATATTGTTTTATATTATTTGTTTATTTTTAACCATTCCTTTTAAGACCTAGTCCATGCAAATACTGCATCGTGCCAAACCGTTGAATACCCTTAGAATACATTACAATAGCGAACTTGTGGCAAAAACACGGAGGTGCATTGCGCCTTCTGATTTAATAACAACTCGGAAGAATTCGCAGGGGAGCCCATGCTTTGATTTTAGATCGTGATGACCACTGCAACCTCCATTTATGGGGAAGTTTGCTACCATCAACGCTCGTTTGTGTCATGTTTACGACCTTGGATCTTGTTGCCTGCCCTAGTTACAAACAAATTATGCGTCTACACCCGGACTGTCCGTCATCCTGAAAATTGATTTTATCCCCTGTGCAACAGGCCCTCTAAAAAGTCCAGTAGAGTGTCCCCACCCCCTCCCTCCCCACCATCTTCGGCAGTGGGGAGGGCTTGGTCTCATCGTGTTCTGAACAAGAAACTGGACTTCAGGGCCCAGATGAAAACTTCGGTTAACTCCTAATCCTGGGTTAGCGTCAATCGGCTTTCGAACAACCGGGCCCAGGTCTCTTTTGTCGCGGGTTTTACGTTGGTACAACGTTCGAACAACCGGGCCCAGGTCTCTTTTGTCGCGGGTTTTACGTTGGTACAAGCGACACACTGCTGCCGGTAGCCCTTTGATGTATTAGCATCCAATCCTGGCCCAGAAGTAGCAAGAGTATATTTCTAGTTACTTTATGCTGTGGAGACTGGAGGTTAAGGTGATTCTTCAGAAATAAGAGTTCAGTGTCGAATCAGGTTTTTGAAACTTTCCCTGAATGTTCCCAACCAAGCACCGTTTCGAAAAATACAAATGATAAAAAAGTTAGGTCACCGTGCTTGCAAAAGAGATATGATGGGCCAAACTTACCCCATTGATGCCTGTACTGGTACTATTCACATGCCTTATTTCATCAGTTCACGTTACATTTTGCGGTAGCTGGAAAAAAAGCTTATTAGAGCAATGCTTGAAAGAAAAAAAAAAACAATTTAATATATAATTTATGGCAAACTCACACAATTTCAAACGGCACGGACTCAAAACGTTCCTCGAGTCGTTGGTATGAAGGTCATAATTTGCATCCTCGAGTAACGATTTTTTGCACCCTTTCAGCTATACCTTTTAGCTTGCGAACATTTATTTATTTATTTGTTTGTTTTGCAAACTCAAATGTGAGGAATCAGTAATGACCTTAAGCCCTGGCAGTGTGGGCCACTGAGGCTCAAAAAAGGACTTCGCGTTCTTTTGATGATCCCTCTAAGAGCGTTGTATACTGTTAACGCCATTAAAAACCTCGTAGAATTGCTGGCAAACAAAATCAACCCTTGTGAGGCCCAACATTTTGGGTGCGTTTGAACAACGCACTGGGTACATGGGTGTTGGCAAAAGGCGAAGGCTTTCAATTACAGAAGGCCGTGTCAGAAACTACCGCAAGGGTCAGGTTACTACTAGCTTTCCCTTCTTCATGTTTTGACGGTAAAAGATGTCTTTTAGGGTGAATTTAGCAATGCTGGTTCCATTCCGGATTCGATATCATCAGATTGCGCATGCAGCGCCGAAAGAGCGGGTGGTCTGTGACGTCACAGATCGCTCCTCAAGAAACCTATAGCAACCAGACAGCGTTCGAGAAAATCGAAATGTAAAATTTAGTCCATATTGTATATACCAAAATTGTTTTTCTATTTTTTTGAAAGCATAATACATCACATTTTCCTTGCCTCCTTCTTTCGTTTAATGAACGAATTTGCAAGTAAAAAGGTGAGTTTTCTTAAGACGTAAGCTTGAAGCATTCATTTGTCGTGGATAATATTTTTATGCACTGAGGACAGGTGCTGTTTATATCTGGCCTCTATGAGGATTCATTTTTCTTACAGTGCATTTCCTTTTTTTTTTGTTCTCAAATACGTTATCCCCTAGAATTAATACTACAAACTATAATATTACCTTACGGTACTCCAGTACAATGCTATCCTCATAACCCCATTCTTAGACTTGCCGTGTTAGGCATTGCATTCGCTTTCTGAAACACATTTAATCGTTCTGTCGACCACTTTCACCATCATTTGCATATTCAAATTCAGGATAGCCATTCTGTTTATTTACATTCACAAGAACATTCTTGGTGACGAACTAAATTTGAGTTAATCTATCTGTAACATTTTCACTTCCTCGGGAGAGGGAAATGAATGATGAAAATAATCGCACTACGACGTACAATGCGTAGATTTTAGTAAGCAAAAAGGCAAAATGCTTTGAACAAACTGGCGTAAATTTGCACGTTAACTTTACAGACGTAAAGTGTTAAATATTCAATATTTTCTACGTTTCATATTAAGTTTATCAAAGTAACTTTCCATGTCGAAGTGGTCTCTGGATGTTATTTACCTCTCTGGATGTTGTGTGAATTGATGAAAAATTCTAGGTCAATGTTTGATTTATTTCTGTTTTTATGAATCGTTCTAATTTCAAAGTTCGTTTGCCCTTTTAAAGTATTTAATTTGGCTTAATTAAGTTAGGCGCTTAGTTTAAACCTTCATGTTTGCCGAAAATATCATGCCGATCATCATCGTTTTTTACTGAAGTAAGCCAACATGCGCGCGCAAGTGAGCCTTCTTTGAGTGCTTTTATTCGTTTCGCCAGTAAAACTCAAGGAGACCCGTCAGTCACCGGAATCGTATAGCACTCGGGTGCGGGGTCACTCGAAACAGGATCTTTAGTTCTTGGAGAAATCCTTGCTTAATGTCAACTGAATCACTTTTCGTTGGTGTTTGAAGGAGTTATTTTCACCTGGATTTGGAAAGATTGTGGCAAAATATGGGTAAAACGTTTTGAGCTTGTGTCTTTGGAAGGGACTGATTGATTCGTAAATCTTTGCTTTCTTACAGCTAGAGGTTCTTCATCCCGAACATGACTGGAGTAATTATCATTACTGAAACTCTACGGTGCTGATTATACACGGAGGACATAACATTTGACTTTTATTCAGTCATTTCTACCCATGGCTATTTCACACACGAGCGGCCTCGTGGTTTGTCTTGTGTTGTTAGAACATACATTTTTGACAAAAGGTAAGTTGTGATAAGATACTATTGTCAAAATGCACTTAGCTATATGGTGTGCTATCCGATAGATGTAGCTGGCAACGGACTCCGCTGTGATAACACGCCAGCTAATTTACAGGTTAATTCACACTGAAAAAATTCTAGATCGAATTAAAAAAGGTCATGTTCTTAGGGGCGTACGTTGAAGCTGGTTCCGTAAAGTTTGAGTCAGAGAAGTGCCAAGAGCGTGTTCCCATTGAAGATAAAGAGTCAATATTCGTTGCAATAGGACAGAAAACAGATTTCAGCTCATGGCACTCGGTTTTGCGGAATTTTCCTCAGCGTTGGAAAATCGCCGCGCTCGCTGGTTCAACACTCAGGACTGTATTCTTTCTGGTACTTTATTCGCAATCCACGATACACATTCCTTCAATCTGGTAACATTCCGTTCACGATCTCTTCACAATCTCAATCAATCAATCAATCTAACTTACACGTACAGCCGTTCTCTATTTATCTACTTTACTGATAAAAGAGGAAGTTTACACCCTTTTACGTACATCCTGAATTTCCCAGTTACTTAATTTTGTACATTACAAGTCTATTGTTTATTTAGTTACATTTCCGAGTCGTGTATGACTCGCACGTTAACCAAAACTAATGCAATTAAGTTAGTATCACACCCTGTATTTTAGACACGAAATGTTTACGTCACAGGATGTTCCCACCCAATTCTACCCAATTTAACGTTTGTTTCAATGTTACAATTAATCTTTATTTACCTACATTCGTTACTTGATTATGTAAGACAATGTTCCATAACACACTCCCCCCCTTGACTCGTCTACGAGTCAAGCATAAGTTGCGTTTTCCATCTAGAATCTAATGCTGCATTTCTCCGAAGAGATGTTCTGGTGGGGACTTCTGCAACTTGACTACGGGCATTGTTGGTCCGCGTTTCCTCCCCCTCACTCCGAATCTCTAAAGGGTAGAGCTTTTGCACTGGCCTGGAGAGGTGGACCGGTTTCCCCTTTGTAATGACTCTGACATGAGCTCCTCTAACATTACCGTCTCTCCCTGTAACTAAACCTTCTACTATGCCCATTTTCCACTCTCCCCGTTTCCTGTCTTCCTCATACACTACAACTACATCTCCTAGTTGTACAATTCTATCCTGCCTATCTGACTTGTTCTTATGAAACTCTCGCAGACTCGCTAAATACTCCTTTCGCCAACGGTTCCAGAAATGAGCTAATTTGATGCTGAGGTATTTAAACCTCGCGGAGCATCCTTCCTGATTCATAGCGTCGTCCGGTTCTGCGATTTCATCAGGCAAGGTTTTGACCCTTCGTCCATAAATGAGGTGGGACGGCGTTAGTACTTCTTCCAGTTCGTTGTACTCGTATGTCAATGGTCTCGAGTTGAGTGTACCTTCTACTTCAGTGAGGATGGTTGACAATTCATCGAAAGACAGTCTTGCGCTACCTAGTGTTTTCCTGAGACACTGCTTTACGCTAGCAACCATTCTTTCAAAAAACCCACCCCACCAGGGTGCCCTTTCAAGGTTAAATTTCCACTCTATTCTGTCACGCTCTAAATCGGCCTTGACCTCTGGGTGATCGAACAATCTAGTTAGAGCTTTCTCCGTAGCTTGAAATGTCTTGGCATTGTCTGAGACAATCAAGACAGGAGTTCCATTTCTAGCGATGAACCTTCGCAAACATCTCCTGAACGCGGCAGCTGACAGATCTTCCACTAACTCCAGACGCACCGCTCTAGTCACGCAACACGAAAACAATGCGATATAAACCTTACCCATTTGACCAGATTTTTCTTTGACATAGAGTGGGCCCGCAAAATCTACCCCGACCCTCGAGAATGGGGGCGCTTCTTTAACTCTAAAGTCAGGAAGCGCTGCTGTTGGTGGAGCATTGTAGGGTTTCCCAGTTAGCTTTCTACACGTGACACACTCACCCAAAATGCCCTTTACCACTTGCCTTCCTCTTGGGACCCAAAACCTGGATCGTAGCTCAGCTAACGTCGCTCTCACTCCACTGTGGTGCACTCTCTGGTGACATTCTTCCACAACTAAACGAGTAAACTTGTGCTTTCTAGGTAAGATTACAGGTTTTCTAGCTTCGCTCTCTAAATCTGAATTAACTAAGCGACCTTCGCACCTCAAAACGTCTTTCTCTGCCTTTATTCCTAGCTCTCTCACTAGCTGTTTGAAGTTATGCTGCTTACTTAGATCATTTTGGACCGATTTAAGCCATTCCACTTCGGCGCATTTCAACTCTTCTACTCTCAGTCTTCCAGTAGACCTTTTCACTTGTGTTACGCGCGCCCTTGCATTCTTGACAAAGCGCCTCACCCAAGCTGTTACTCTGACAAGCCTGTGTAAGGTGCTGAAATGGGTTACATCTATCACGGCGGCGACACCTGACGGATGTTCTATGTCGGTCAGCAAAACTGTCGCGGATTTCTTCTCCTCCAGTTGACTCTCCGGGGTTTGATAGGTTTCTGTCGTCACTGGCCATTCGTTTGTCTCCGCGTGGAGCCAAGACGGTCCACGCCACCAAAGTTGGTTATCTTTGAGCTGGGAAGCAAACACTCCTCTGGACCCGAGGTCAGCTGGATTTTCGTCAGTGGAGCAATACGACCAATCTTCTTTCGCAGTCAGCCTCAAAATTTCATTTACTCGATGGCGCACGAACTGTTTCCATTCCCCCCTGTTCTGTATCCAGCTGAGAGCTGTCTTGCTATCCAGCCAGAACCTCACGCCATCTACTTTCAACTGTGATTGTAACGCATTCTTTATCGTATCAACAAGCTGGGCAAGTATTCTCGCCGACATTAGCTCTAAGCGCGGAATCGTCAGCTCTTTCAGCGGGGCGACCCTCGTTTTACTGGATACTAATCTCACATGGGTTTTCCCGTCTGTAGTTCGATAGACAAAATAAACCATGGCACAGTAGGCCTTCTTACTTGCATCCCCAAACCCGTGTAAATAACACTCTGTCATGCTCTCTTTCCCCATGTCGTAGAGACACCGATTGACTCGAATCCCTTTCGTTTCTGTCAAATCTTGGATCCACTTATCCCATTTCTCCTTAATTTCTCCCGTCAAAGCCTCATCCCAATCGAATTTGCTACTACAAATTTCTTGGAAAAGTGCTTTCATACCGACTGTCACAGGGCTAATTATTCCCAGCGGATCAAACAAACTGGCCAACAAACTTAGCACATTTCGCTTTGTTACTTCTAGATCCCTGGCCCTCTCGATCACTTGTTTAAAACTAAATTTAAGGGTATCGGTCTCACAATCCCACGCCAGACCCAGTACCCTTTCCCCCTTTGCTCCACCCTGGGCTTCTAATTTCGACTTGGCGTAAGTCTCCTCGTCTTCGAGTCTACCCACTTCTCGACTCGTTGTACGAGTTTCACTGGAACAGATTTTCTCCCTCAATCCCGGGTCATTCGTTTTCCACTTTCGTAAGGTGAACCCCCCTGTGGCCATTCGATCCTTTGCATTTTGAAACAGGGTAAATGCCTTATCAGGTGTACGTTCTCCCGTTACTAAATCGTCGACGTAAAACCCCTCTACCATGCGTTTCACAAATTCGGGGTCCCTTTCCTCAAAGGTGGCTAGGTGGTGCCTGATGGTCCCATTTAACAAAAATGGTGAGGCATTTAACCCGAAAACGACGCGACAAAACCGGTAAACAACAATGCTCAGGTTGTTGTCTCGCGTGTCTTCAACCCACAGAAACCTTAGGCTATCGCGATCTCTCTCGTCTACCGCTACGTTCAAAAAGGCCTTCTCTATGTCACCAACTAGCGCGACCCTATTTTCCCTGAACCTAACAAGTATTTTGAACAATAAGGGATTTAGGGAGGGCCCCGTATGCAAACAATCATTTAAGGAGGTTCCGTTCTTGGCTTCCTTCGAAGATGCATCGTACACTATTCGCATTTTCGTGGTTTCTGCGTCCCTGCGAATGACGGCGTGATGGGGTAGGTAGTGCGTTTTTCCCGTTTCCTCCAATTCTGCTACTTTCTCGATAATCCCCGAATTCAACTGCTCCCTGATGATAGAGTCGTACTCGTCCAGAACTTTAGGTTCCTTGCGGAGTCGTTTTAGCTGACCTTTCATGCGTGACAGACTGTTTTTGAAATTGCTGGGAAGAGGGTCGTGACCTTGCTTCCAAGGCAACTTGACTGAATACCTCCCCCAAAAAACTCTATGTCGTTCTCAAATGATTCGTGCACTTCGTCGCTGCTCTTAATTCCGATGCTCTCTAAATCCCATAACTTGTTAATTTCTCTGTCTAAACTGGCCCTGTCTAAAGCTACACTATCTTGGGCTATGAAATGAACTGACACTTCCTGCTGACTATCTGTCTCTCGCCTTTTCAGGGGGCCCGACAACACCCAACCAAGCTCAGTGTGCACTGCCACAGGTTCCTCGGGTCCCCCCCGTATGGTCGTTCCCTTTTGGAATTCCCACAAGTAATCCGCCCCGATCAAAAGATCTATTTCGAGCTCGTCTTTTGTCTGACAAACGTCAGAGAACCACAGATCACGCAAGTGCGGGAAGTCGTTTTTAACAACCTCTACGTGCTCGTTGCTTATGTGTGAAATATTCGGCACAACATAGGCTTCGAGCGTATGTACACTGCTACCGTGTAGAGGCATTACGTCAAAACGGGCGACTTCTCGTAACCCGGATTCCATTGTTCTCTGGCCAAAGGTGCTAATACTAAGCCACTCCTTTCTTGCTATTCCTAAGTTGTAACTACTAGCGGCCTTAGCGGTTATAAACGAACGATGACTCCCAGAGTCAAACAAAACTCTCACTCTTCCCTTTCTGCCTCCCTTGATTAGAGCTTGCGCGGTTTGGAGGGCGATCCTACTTTCTGTACCCACAAGCATACTGTTAGGATTATTTACTGGAATTTCTACAGGCTGATCGCTGCACCCGTACCCCCCTGGGGGTTGTTGTGGTTTAGAGTCGCACAGAGAAACATGATGAGAACCCTTACAAAGCTTACAATTAGTGCTAATTTTACATTCACGGGCTCGATGGCCCCTCTCCGTGCAATTGAAACATCGTCCATACTTAGCTAACAATCTCTTACGTTCTACAATGTTCGTTACTTTCTTACATTGCTCCGGTTGGTGTCCTCCTAGGCAAAACGGGCATCTGCGGCCTTCTCCTCTTCTTGTAAACAGGGCACTGGCTGTCGGTTGTGGACTCCTTCTGCTCTCACTGGGCCCGGAAACCCGTGCTGTTTGCGTCAAGCAATGGTCCTCTCGCAACTCTACCTCCACGAGCAGTGCTTGAAGCATGTCCCCCAAAGTCCAGTCCAAGTACTCCTTTCCTCTGGTAATGGTAAGCCTCACCGCGTCAGGGATCTTTTCCAGGAGCATCGGGACAACAATTGCCGAGTATGTTCCTTCATCCACCTCCAAGGCCTGCAACGCTCGGTGTTTGGTCTCGACATGGTCGTAGAAACTTCGCAGCCTTGCCGTATCCCTCTCGTGGTAGACTGCTCGTGCATTTAACAGTTCGTTAACGAGAGCTCGTTGGATCGCCGTCTTCTTTCCGTACCGTCTCTTTAGCAACTCTACGGCCGATCCATAGTTTCCTGAAGTCAAGGCAAATCCTGCAATGGCTGATCTCGCCGGCTCTAATAGCAGTCCTCTCAAGTAGGAGAATTTATCTACGTTCGACAGGGCTTCGTTCTGGTGGATGGCGCTTTCGAACGAATCCCAAAATTCCTGCCACTCGTGAAGTTTCCCACTGAACTTCCTGACCTCCAGTTTGGGGAGCTTGGCTCTTACGGTTTTCGTGGATGCTGGGGTCGCTAAGTTCAAAGGTTCACCTTCAACATTCTCGTTCACCTGGGCGCTTGTTGCTGGAACTTCGCTTGACTGGGAAGTCGGCGCGATCACAGCGTTCAACTTCTCATCTATCTCCACAAGTCGCTGAGTAACGTCGGCTTTGAGGGTTGCGCTTTTGCCGATTTCGTCTGCTATGTCCTTTTCAGTTGATTTATCATCAGCGACTAGTTCGGCCAAAATCTCCTCGTCGAGTGGTACGATCTTTTGCAACTGTTCTACTAGCGTCCCCTTCCACTTTATCAATTCAGCCTTTTTCGTGGGAACATAACTTTCAATGCACGCATCAACGTCTGGCAGGATTCCGGATAAAAATCCTCGATGCCCCGATCTCACTTTCTTGTTCGACATTGTATCCGGCTCGAAGGACCACGTTTTGCGGAATTTTCCTCAGCGTTGGAAAATCGCCGCGCTCGCTGGTTCAACACTCAGGACTGTATTCTTTCTGGTACTTTATTCGCAATCCACGATACACATTCCTTCAATCTGGTAACATTCCGTTCACGATCTCTTCACAATCTCAATCAATCAATCAATCTAACTTACACGTACAGCCGTTCTCTATTTATCTACTTTACTGATAAAAGAGGAAGTTTACACCCTTTTACGTACATCCTGAATTTCCCAGTTACTTAATTTTGTACATTACAAGTCTATTGTTTATTTAGTTACATTTCCGAGTCGTGTATGACTCGCACGTTAACCAAAACTAATGCAATTAAGTTAGTATCACACCCTGTATTTTAGACACGAAATGTTTACGTCACAGGATGTTCCCACCCAATTCTACCCAATTTAACGTTTGTTTCAATGTTACAATTAATCTTTATTTACCTACATTCGTTACTTGATTATGTAAGACAATGTTCCATAACACTCGGTACGGAAATGTCTTTCTCGAGTGCTATACCTGTTTCAACAGTCAGTTTTCTTTTCGCCTGTGACATCTTTTTTTCAAGGTTCAGTTCAAGATAAAAACGTCCGTCAAATGAATGATATGGTGCGAGAAATTTATCCTCCAAGCCGGCTGCCTTTCTTTTTATGTGTTGTTCATACAATTGAGTAACTATTGCTAACGCTTGATCTAATGTGTGAAAGAAATTGGTAGCTACACAGCGAAACTTGAGGAGCTGTGCCATTGCACTTTATCCGCAAGATATAATTAATGATCTCGGACCTCACAACATTTAAATGAAACGTTAGTTTTTCATTACAAAGGACTTGTCCAGAATAGGCCCGACCTGGCAAGGTAACACCACACCTGAAGTCATACCAATTAAGTTAATTCTCACTTTCTTATAGGAAGAATAGTCTGCCACTTTTGTAATTCAAAAGAAGGAAACTGCAGTACAGACTCAATACATGGGGCACGGAAATCGACTTGTGCACGAGGGTATGATCACTGCGCGCTATACAGGATTGTCCTCCCCAATGGTACAAGGGCGCAAGTTACAAGAGGGTGTGAAAGAGACTGTGGCAAGTCCGTCAGCAAGTGGACAGTGGGAAAATACCAAAAAACCTCTTATTGCAAAATGTGTTGTAGCACTGATTTCTGTAACAATCAGCTGACAGATCCCTGTAGCAAATCTACTTCGTTTCACAGTCCTAAAACCTTTTTAGTTTTCGTAGTTGCCAGTTTAGTATTGTGTGCAAATTGGTGCGCGTATGGTTGAATCTCGATTTGGAAACCAATAATTAAATTCCACGGTCGTACGTTACATAACAGATTTTCGGTATTTCTTTCAGATGATGGCCGGCCTTCCATGGCCCGCTACTGAAGCCAATCCAACTCTCTCCGCGTGCAGCATCCAACGTTCCTGTTTTGAACAGTAACTTCTTATCATGAATTTGGCTTGTACTTAAGAGGAAAAGGTACCACTGCCCAAAAAAAAAAAAAAAAAGAACTTGACAATGCATTTCGAATACAAATGTAAGTTCATGTACAATTGCCGTCAAATGTTTGTAAGATAAAATAATAATAATAATAAACTATATAAAAACAACCTTTTTACAGGCTTTATTTTCACTACTGTGGTCAGTGTTCATATAAACTGCGTTGATCATTCTCATCTTCATCAGTTCCACTATCCGCATTTCAAATATATGAATTTCATATATTCACAGTCAATTTGTATTCTGGTAACTTGTTCAGTTTCTTTCTTTGTTTTTTGCTGCATGCTTGCGTACACACTTCGGGCAAAAAGTTAAACCTTACAAGTAACTTTGCCCGCCGAGAATTCAGTCTCAATGCTGTTTCTTGTACAGTTGTTTGCGCTGCTTTCTGGCTTATGCTAACTTTTTCTGCCGTTCTCAATTTGTACCTACTCAAATGTCGGTAATACAATGGCTCTTTAGAACGTAGTGCACATATCAACGCGTTTCACTTTAGTTTTTTGTCGTGAGTAGTCACAGTATCTTTTTCTGTTGTAGTTATAATTGTTACTAACAAAAAGTTACTAAAATCCAGAGCTTAGTAAGAGCTATATAAATAGCACATTATAATTAATATATATATATATATATATATATATATATATATATATATATATATATATATATATATATATATATATATATATATATAAGTTGCATATCAAATCTCGATCAGTTCTTCACCAGCTTTCATATTTTTTGTAGAATTTCAACTAGCCATACTATTTACATGAGTGTAAAACACGACACAATAACAAACAAAACCACGCGGCACAAGAACAAACTTTGTCATAAAATATTATTTAGAATCATTTTAAGAATAAGAAAAAAGGCTAAAATAACGACGACGTTTCCACGCTAGCTTACCGTCATTAACTCAAAATGTATAATTATGTTGAAACTGGCTATAAATACTAAAAAGAGCAATAGCTAATTAAAACGATGTAACCCAAGAATAAGTAATGGAGTCCGTCTGGATATTCGCAGTTTTCATCAAATTGGGCTTGAGTTTAGCCAACATAATACGCATCCCTCAAATCACATGAAACTAAAGGTAGACAATGCACTCCCGAACGTCGTCTTGTTGGGGAGGAAAGATTGCTTGACGAGCCAAGAGAGCGTCTGCTAAGGAGGCTATGCCGATTGAGGATCCGGCAGCTTGATTTTTTTTTTGTTACAAAAACTTTAATTCTTTTATCTAGAATTGTTGATGTCTACAGTTCTAGATAACGGAATTACTATCTTCCCAGTTGCGGGCCTTCGTTGTTGCTGGTCAGCAGAGTGTGCACAGAAAGAACGCCTCATGTACATGTACGTAGTGGCAACGACAGTGGCAACTGAAACTGAAAGATTGCAGAGAGGATAACCAGTTTACAGCTTTTATACATGCAGAAGGAATATATCACAAATATGTCCAGAAAATCGCTAGTATTTGTGACCGGGAATCCAAACAAACTTAAAGAGGTAAATTCTTTAAAAGTAGACGACATGCTTGCGTTTCTCTCCTTCGATTGATTGTAAGCTGTAAAGCGATACAATTTTGTGATATGGTGTCCGCCAAAAATTGGAATCGAAATTCAGCTTAAGCTTACCGGTTTCGAACTGAACAGCTGGACTGAGAGCTTTTTAAGAAGATGTAATTGCGAAGTGGATTCTGACAAACGGAACCTTTTAGTTTTGTTTTTATATTTGGGGATCTACATTATAGCTCGACCTGTGCTCGATTTGAGGCGCAGTTTGGATCAGTTTCTTCTTTCCAGTTAAGCTTATAGCTTTGTTTAATTTTAGCTGAACTCAAGCTTAGTATGCGTTCCTTTGGTTGATCATTTTTAGGTCGTGGCAATCTTAGGGGATGCTTTTCCTTGGAAGGTGGAGTCGAGACATATAGACTGTAAGTATCGGGTGTCACATCGCTGATGGGTTGCGTGACAAGTGTAACGTCATATACATGTAGGTGTTTCTTTTCTCTGCAGTACCGGAATTCCAAGGTGAGCCTGATGAAATATCGAAGGAAAAATGCAAAGTTGCTGCCAGAGAGGTTTGTGTTTAAATAAAACTAACCTTGAATTTCTGATAACAAACCTGCGAGGCCTGCTAAAAACAAGCTCCCCAACCGGCGGGTATAAAGTACAGGTCACATTCCACAGGTCAACATACAGGTCACCACGCTACAGATAAATAAAGAAGCCCAAAAGTATCTCCTAGCCCTAATCACTATCTAAAATGTTCTTTTAGATTGAGGAGAAACCATTTGGTTTAATTACTAATCAATAAAACAGTGACCTGTACTTAAAAGAAGCAATATAAGAATTGGTACAGTGTAATACCCTTTGGACTGGATCAGAGGCCTGATTGGCTATGCTACTCGCTATCTATTCTGTGATAGATACTGAGTAGCAGTTGTCAAAAAAAAATTGTATGTATGTTGTATTTTCAAAGTGCCTGTGAGGAAAATTTAGATAATTTACTTGTTTAGTTTTGAAAGACTAGTAGATTTATAATAAAACAATTAGGTTATTCGCTCTTGATTTCTATCGTTTGAAAGCTAATTCAGGCTGCGCCCTCATCAGCTATCACATGATAGAAATCTTGAGCTCATAATCTAATTGTTAATTATTGTAGGTAGCTGACTAGCATGGCCTTTGATTCAAACTCAGTTGGGTTAGAGAGAAAGCTGACTTCCTATTGGGTAGGAACTGCAAGCCAGCATCACCAGTCATAATGCTGAGATAAATTACCTCCTTCATGTGTCAAGCATTGCTCTCTTGTTCTTTGGTGTGGCACTAGTATCAGAAACATACATGTATGGTACTTATTTGCGTTTTTGTTTTGTTATTAGATACAAGGTCCTGTGATAGTTGAAGACACATGCTTATGTTTCTCTGCACTGGGTGATCTTCCAGGACCATATGTGTGAGTCTGTTACAGCTGCTATGCTTGTACACCGTTTGAATACAGTTGCATCCAATTGTCTCTGCTGTCATTCATGCAAGGTGTGCAGTAGTCTTGAAAAGATAGGATCAGTTAAAGATGAATTACGGAAAGCTGAAACTAAGGGAGCCAAGACCGAAATAAACAACTAAGTGCGTTAACCCGTAGTATTTTTCGTTTTTAACATGCATCAGTACGCCATCAGTACGCCAAGTGCAGCTAACATGGCAGTGCCGTTGAAAAGATAGGATAAGTTAAAGATGAATTATGGAAAGCTGAAACTAAGGGAGTCAAGACTGAAATAAACAACTAAGTGTGTTAACCGAAAGAAACATCAAGTAGTACGTTAATTGTGTCAATAACAAAATGCTCGAATGTGATTGGTTCTTAACAGCCTTTATTTGTATCTTAATTGGCTGCTTGAGGTCCAAACTGTCCGATTTGAGCTGTCCGATTACAAACACCTGTAATCGGACAGGCCAAATCGGACAGTTACCTTTTTTGTGTATGTTGAGCAGTAGCTGCCATGTCATGTCAGTTGTCAATCTTTGTGCTTAGTAAACCATTTCCGTTGGTTATTTTGTACAATACGTTTTACAATTTAGAAAGTTGACCTCTAGAGTTTCTCGCATTTTGTTATTGACACAATTAATTGGTAATCGGACTTTGTGTCATACAATTCAGGGGTAATTGTGCTCGTAATTTCAAATCAGCCTCGCGCTACGCGCTCGACCAATTTGAAATCACTCGCCCGATTACTCCCTGAATTGTATTCCACTCAGTCCTATTACCATTACTAATCAAATTAAAGATAAACCGAAGAAATTACCAACCTGAGGAAAACCAAGAGAAACATTCAAGTACGTTAGTCAGACTTACTAGGTGGAAAAAAGGAAAAGGTTATCCCTGAAACGGGCTGCATATGCAAAACCTATAGCTCATTTCTTCACCAGCTGAGGCACCTGTACATGAGCAATTTGTTTGTATTTTCACTAATATTACAGTTACATGTAGTTAATGCAAGGGTAGTGGTATATAGATGTCAACTGACACATACCGTAAAAGCTCTATTAAGCTCCCAGGGGGCTTATTTGATTTATCTGAAACATGCCGTTTTCGTTTTAAAACAGTCTGAGCACAAAATTCAAACAACGGCGGTGAAATGTTACTATTATTTTAATAAAGAGCAGCAAACAATATTATGTGTTTGAGTGTAAATTTTAGCTTGTACTGTATTTCCTTGACATCATCTCTTCAAAACAGCCTACCAAGACATCCAACTGGACATCATTTGTAGCCTGAAAAATGTCTTCTTGAAGCTAGCTTTAACAAAATTTAAGAGCTTGGTGCAAAGGGGGCATTTACACATAGATAGAAACTTGTCAATGCCACATAGCCTGGGAAAAAATCCCATACTAATTTGGCCTTTGTGACATTTTTGACCTTAAAATCTCAATTTCCCTAACATTATTCTGCTCTACTATGGCCTGCAGACTGGTTATCATGTCAGAACTGTAGGCCTGTATTTATTAAATGTGATCTTAAGAATATGAATTAGTGTAGGACTTTTGTCAAATACTCAAGAAACAGAAGCAAAAGGATCTGATGCATGGTTGATTCTTTTGTTTGGGTTTCATGCAAGTCATACATTGATGTTTAAATTTCAGGCCTTCACATAATAATGTTGCACAATTTTCATTTTTTTATCCAAGGAAGTGGTTTTTGAAAAAGTTAGGACCTGAAGGTAAACAATCTACATGTACTTAATGATTGCAGTATCATGTGGGACTATAATAGTCAAAATCTTAGTTGGGATCAGCTTCCTGTTCATTATTACCACTTGGGACTGTGTGTAAATGGCAACAGCCCGAGTGAGTTTCTTTCAGGCCTAACCCATCACAGGGTACCCTACCCCCCCCCCCCCCCCCCCAGATTTTGCTGGGTTTGCCACAGCTAATGGTTTTCCAGAATCCAATTTTATAACTAGGTATTATTTTATACCCAAGCTTGGAGGGAAAAAGTTGGATCATGATATCCTCAGTTCCCTATTTATTGGAAAAATATATAATAATAATAATAATAATAATAATAATAATAATAATAATAATAATAATCATAATAATAACAACAACAACCACAAGGTCAGCAAATTAGGGTAGAATCATTTACCATCACAGACAAATTAGATCAATAAAGTCTTACCACCAGGCTACAGTACTTTAATACACATTTTTAATAAGGGAAGAAATTCCAGTAAGGGAAACTTCCCTTCACAGTAAAATCACTATTTATTGTGATTTTTCGATAGGTCTACACAGGCTCTTGACAGGCTGGGAAGACAAGTCAGCATATGCCCTCTGTACATTTGCATATTCAACAGGAAATTTGCAGGATCCTGTCATGTTATTCAGAGGAAAAACTATGGTGACTATCATCAACTTTAGTGATTATTGAGATGTAATGCTGATTTAACTAACTGCATGTTTCGTGATAATCTTTATGAGTGTTGTACATGTATTGAGTATCTGAAATATATTGTGTGAAAGTTGCTGGTACTTACAGCTGTATGGTGTAAGAAAACAAGATACAACACCTTTACTAATCACCCCAAGAGACAATGTTCAGAGCAAGCAAATGATATACACATGTATGCATGTAGTATAATGTGAATAACATATTTTATTGTTATCATACTCAGAAGCCTAAGGTTGTATATCATGGTTACTTTTTTCCTTTCCTCCCAAAGGGAAAAATAGTTGAACCCAGAGGCCCTAGGAATTTTGGATGGGATCCATGTTTTCAACCGGATGGCTTTGATCAGACGTGAGTAATATCTCAGCTTTTAGAGAATAAAATGTATGAGACAAGTTTACCAGTATTTCCTCTGATATTTTAAGGCTAAAGGCTCATTGTGCTTGGTGACTAGTTCAGGGATGGAAATAAGGGAAAACAGATTGATACTGGTGATTTTTTTCGAGGACAAATGACAATGACCTCCCCCCATTAACCCAATACACCGACCCTGACCCCGACCCCGACCCCCGCCCCCCCCCCAACCAGCAATTATATTGTTACATTTGAGGAACTAAATTTCCGTCATTGACTGGGTAGTTTTCCATACATGTTCATCTGTCCTTTTAAGAGCCACATTACACACATAAAACCCTTGCCGGCTATTAATGTTTTAGTTAATTTCTTCTTGTGAAAGTTTATTATTTCATTGTATTTTTGGATGACAAATTTGATCGGTAATTACCAATCACCGGCCATTATTTCCATCTCTGTAGTTATTGGTAATACAGTTTATACCTTGAGAATGAATATATGAAAATTACATTATTTGAACTGCAGATTAAAGAATGAATAATGTGAATGACCATAGCAGTTATGAACAATACTTAACCCATTGACTACCGGCTGTTTTTACATTTTCGGAGTGATTTTCCACCTATAAACAATGAATAGCAATTCGTGACTCTTTATTTGAACTACCAGGGAAAAGTGGTGCTGTCCTAAGCCACTGGAGGCTCAAGGTTTCTGAAAACGTCATTTTGACGTAGCTATTTTTTATTGTTGAAGCGACAACAATGGCCCAAGTTCGGTTTGCTTGCGATTTCTGCTAAATTTACAGCCATTTTTCATCTTTAGCGGCTGCCTGATGAGCATCATTAAGTGTGACGGTAGCTAAGAGTCCACTTTCTCAAAGAATCGAGCAAGGTGATGAACTTTGTTGTTGAATTTGGATTGTTACTCGACGAACTGGGAATTTGGCCGGTCGAACACTTAGTACCTTTGGGACTCGACTATTGATGAATTTCTCGACCTACCGCCACATATTTTGGAATTTCTGAGTACTGAAGATGACCACAAGCAGGAATTTTTGGTGGTAGGTCGGAGTGGCTGTAGACTTAGTTTATATGTGAAAGAATTGGGAGAAGGGACGGGTGCTGTCAAAAATTCTCGTCATTTCCCAGCATACAATGTGGTCTAGATGTTGAAAATGGCGGAAAGGCCCGAATGCATTGGAACAAAAGGCTGTATCTATGCTTGGGAGAAGAATATGAACAAAAAAAGTCATTTCTAAGCTAGAAAAAGGACTGAATTTAGTTATGACGGTTGAAGTTTGGTTTTTCGGCGATGATTTCCTTAAAAAACATGAAGGCAAAAAGGGGCATTTTTGTCGTTTCTCTTTGACGTTAAAAACGGTCAGTTTCATTCTTGTCCAAACTCAAAAGGCCATATTTGGTAAAAATCGCTACGTTTTTTGCATTTATTGGATATCCAAATTTAAAGGGCATTCCATTTCGTGCTCACAACTAACAGTTAAGGCAATCTGATATTCGTGCGATTGAGAAAGTTGCAATGTTTTGAAGCATGGGAGTTTCTTACAGCCGGTTTTGGCCGGCACGGGTGCCAATGGGTTAAGCAGTAGTGAAAATAAAGCATGAAAACTACTCAGGCTTGTATGGGAATCAAACCCACAAATTCTGTAATACTGGCCAGTGCAGTGCTCTACTAATTGAGCTAGCAAGCCAACTGGGAGCTGGTCATTTTGTTGGTTCATAATAAACCAGTGAGTGATGAATAAATGACAATGAATATATGAAAATCATATATTTGAACTGCGGATTAAAGACTGAAGATATGCATGTACATATACCTTGTCAACAAACAAGCAAAATGATTTTTGTAGTCTTAAAAGTGACATTTACAGTACTGCCAAATATCACCCTTCCAAAATTAAAAATTATAATTATATAGTACCCTGGGTTGCCACAAAATGTAATAATTTCCTGTCATAAGATACACTGGATGGTTTGTTTGCATCCAGCTAGTACAGTGTACTTACATTACAAGGATGCAGTTTTCTTTGTTGGCATGGTCAGTTTACAGCACATGCAGAGAGTAGTCACTTTTACATGTACGTACAACTGTATTTGTAAGCCACATTAATCAGGAGTTTGATGCTGATTGCATGTTACATTTTGTTTTGTAAGGTATGCAGAAATGCCTTCAGAAATCAAAAACTCCATCTCTCACAGAGGCAAAGCTCTCAAGGCTTTGAAAGAGTACTTTGACAGCACATTGGCAACTGATGATGACAAACATAATGGGGAACCAGAAAATAAGAAACCAAAGAACTTCAGTGACACAGCCTAACCTTATAAACATATTAGATATTTTAACCCATTGACTACCGGCTGTTTTTACATTTTCGGAGTGATTTTCCACCTATAAACGACGAATAGCAATTCGTGACTCCTTATTTGAACTACCAGGGAAAAGTGGTGCTGTCCTAAGCCACTGGAGGCTCAAGGTTTCTGAAAACGTCATTTTGACGTAGCTATTTTTTATTGTTGAAGCGACAACAATCAGGCCCAAGTTCGGTTTGCTTGCGATTTCTGCTAAATTTACAGCCATTTTTCATCTTAAGCGGCTGCCTGATGAGCATCATTAAGCGTGATGGTAGCTAAGAGTCCACTTTCCCAAAGAATCGAGCAAGGTGATGTACTTTGTTGTTGAATTTGGTTTGTTACTCGACGAACTGGGAATTTGGCCGGTCAAACACTTAGTACCTTTGGGACTTGACTATTGATGAATTTCTCGACCTACCGCCACATATTTTGGAATTTCTGGCAGTAGGTCGGAGTGGCTGTAGACTTAGTTTATATGTGAAAGAATTGGGAGAAGGAACGGGTGCTGTCAAAAATTCTTGTCATTTCCCAGCATGCAATGTGGTCTAGATGTTGAAAATGGCGGAAAGGCCCGAATGCACTGGAACAAAAGGCTGTATCTACGCTCGGGAGAAGAATATGAAAAAAAAAAAGTCATTTCTAAGCTAGAAAAAGGACTGAATCTCATTATGATGGTTGAGGTTTGGTTTTTCGGCGATGATTTCCTTAAAAAACATGAAGGCAAAAAGGGGCATTTTTGTCGTTTCTCTTTGACGTTAAAAACGGTCAGTTTCGTTCTTGTCCAAACTCAAAAGGCCATATTTGGTAAAAATCGCTACGTTTCTTGCATTTATTGGATATCCAAATTTAAAGGGCATTCCATTTCGTGCTCACAACTAACAGTTAAGGCAATATTCGTGCAATTGAGAAAGTTGCAATGTTTTGAAGCATGGGAGTTTTTTACAGCCGGTTTTGGCCGGCACGGGTGCCAATGGGTTAAAAGTTAGAGATTTGACCTATGTACATTTTACATATAATAATTTGCTTGTTTTGGTTTATTAACAACTAGGCAATTAAATTAGACTTTCAGTTTGTTGTTTATTTTATACTTTATTATTTACCATGATCACTTTTGTTATTTAATAAAAATAATTATGTATTTATAAAGTATTATGAATTGCCATTTGCGATGGAAGCAGTTTTGGTGTCAGCTAATAAGCTTGTAATAATTTCAGACTAGGGAAAGAGACTATTTTAAGTGAGATGTGAGATTGCCAGTCTGGTCAAAATCAACTTCATGTGGTTATCAAAGCACACATACTGGTACATGTACACATGGCTAAATGTAATCTATATGTTACAGATTGTTTTAAATTGCCTTTCTTTGGCTCATGATGTCATGCATGTACCGTATGCAAATTGCAAACTCCTCTACACCAATCAGAATGCAAGGTTTACACCACCTACAGTGTTGATTTTAAAATAATTATGTTATAACCAATCTATGTGCCTACATGTACCTAGACATAATGTCAAGTAATTTTGGTATGGTTTTGAACCTAGCCTTTCTGTTAATAATTTACCACTTTGGAATCCATCCACACCCAGTACATAATTTCGTGTCTGACTTGTGAACACTAGTGCAGTTTTTTTGTCTTTCGCCTATCATTGATGGTAGATTGATATGAGTACCATCGCAGAATGGAGGATGCTTCGTGTGTTTGCAGGCACATATTGAGTAAATTCTCTGAGGCTTTTCAGGGACTTTCCACTTCAGTGATTTGAAACCAGTTTTCTTGTGAGCTCCTAAACACAGAGGCATGCAAGACCATCATTAAATGTACAAATGAATGATTACATCAGACTACACTACATGTACATGTAGATTTGATTTGTACTATGAAAGCAACTAAAGCCTCGTTCAAACGGTGCATGATAGTTGATAGTTAAAAAGTCCAAACCTGTCATCAACTTTCATCAGCTATCATGCGCGCAGTCAAATGGCGAATGCTATCATTGACTATCATGTGATTTTTGAGCAGGTTCAAAGTGAATGATAGTTTATGTTAGTTGATGATAGTGCATGATAGTTTGTGTTCAAATGCGTGTGATAGTTAAAACTATCACAGACTATCATCAACGGGGCTTAATTCTGTAGAATTTGGACAAAATCTTTGTTACAGATAATCACTGTTCAACCTGTTAATTATATCCATCACCTTAGTGATCTCTCTGGTGTATCAGAAGCAGAAAATTCTGACCCCTGGAGATTGGAGACCCCTTCTGGTTTATTGAACACCTTGATGGTCAATTTATGGTACATACTTGCTATTGTGAATGATGTCCAGGCTAAATGTACAGCTGTATAATGTTATTAGCACACTGACACTTCTCAAATTGACTGTTAACAGTGAATATAATCTCTCTCTCTTCTAACAAGAGAGGGTGAGAAAAAAAACTCGTGAGAGGGTGGATGCCCAGGCCCCCTACTCCTGGAGACAATACCACTTCAAGTAATTCCCCACCCCTGTACCCAAAGAACTGGACTTGTCCTGGGGGTGATGGTAACAGGTAAAATTGAACCATGCATCAACCTACCATCACACCAAGGCTGTTTCTTACTCAGTCCACAAGTACACCACTTCATTGTCTTGCCAGGTTCTAAATCTTCAACATTATAGGGTCCATACTGCAATAAACAGAATAGCAATTACGGCAGTGCCCCATAAATTTACTGAAGAGAAAGCAGACAGGAAAACGATTTTCTCCCCCTGGTTGAGAGGTGGCTAGAAGCCCTCCAGAATGGATAAAGCCACATATTATTAGACCCAAATATGGACTGAAGAAGGCTGTCAGAGGCACCTTTACAGACTGACTGCCGATCTCACCCTAGAAAAGCAATGTAAACTACCATGAAACTATGTGATGTGCGGTATATAAATCCATTACAATTACCCCAGTTAGGCTAAGGCCCTCTCCACACCAATGTGTTTTCAAAAGTATTCGTTTTCAGTGTCATTGAAAAAGCGTTGATTGATCTGCTTCCACACTACCGTTTTCGTAGCGTTTTCAACTGTCCACACTTAAACGATAAAAAAGGCTGAATGACATGGTGTGACGTAGGCTAAATGATGTGCGCATGCTCGAAAGAGATGCAACTGTGATATCTTCGGCATTTCCCACCTGGCCAAATTCAAAATCTTCTTTGCCTTTGACATGGTGTTCCTGCTTCAATCCTATGATGGGAAGATCTTGGAAAAACCCAATACCCTAACTTACAACAAATGTTAATCTTCTATGAGAAACCAACATAAGGTTGAATAGACCAAGGTTTAGCTCCAAACAAGCTACCAAATTTACTAGTGTGAAAAGCATGTTTTCATCTGCGATCTTTGATTTAGAAAGGACGCAAAGCCTTGGTACAGTTTTGTACAAAAACTGTTTTAAGATGAAAACAGGGTGTGTAAAATTTGAAATAAGCCCCCCTCCCCCCCCCTCTAATAAGCTCCCCATTGATATGACCTGAAATTAAATAAGGCCCCCCCCCCCTGGGGGCTTAATGGAGCTTTGATGGTATGCGTTTCCATTTTTTAGAGCGTTTTCACATATTGATGCATTTGCAATGAAAACACTGAGTGTTTTAGTGTGGACAGAAGGCCTAAATGCATCAGAAATGTATGCCTTTTCAAAAGAAAACGCATTAGTCTGGATGGGGCCTAAGGACAGACCCCTAAAAAATTCTGACACCGGAAGGCAAGTCCAAATGTGAATTGAACTAATTTTACTATGTCAACTATATCAAGAGAGTTTGGCACACATTTTATACCTGTCGTCTTTTAAACCCCCCTCTCCCCCCCCTGGACACATAAATACACCCGTGATTTATGACGCACATCCACACTACCATGCGCCATAAAGTTGCGTAATCAGTTATTGATTATCTATAAAAATCAATAATAATCTGGTTGGACCAATCAATAATAATCAATGAATTATTATTGATTATTATTGATTATGTTGATTGCAATCAATGATTGATTTTCATTGATTGATATCGTCGGGACTGAATTTGAATATGTTAGAGCGAGCGTAAATTGTGGAGTAATATCTCTGCTGTAATCACGATATTAGAGTTGGAAAAGCGGTAGTTATTCGTGTCTCCAGGAACTTTGGGTAAGTTGGCGATGTTTTTCTGGATCTTAGATCGTATAAGCAGGGCAAGAAGAGCCAAAATGCACGGACCCAGAAAAACCCGAACCTTCGCCATTGCTGGCGACCGCCGACCCACCCTAAGTAACTAATTTCAGTGTACATAATTCGATTTCACCTTGGCTTCCCCCCTCCCCCAACTTTCTACACGAGATCAGGAGAAAGAGGAAAGGAGGTCTTGCCTGCCTTGTAACAGCGACTGTATGAGTTGACTGCAGTAGGATTTAAAGTGATCTAATCTTGTTCCATACCATCGCCACCGCAGGGCACAGCGTTCCATATCCCTCCTTTTTCTGTGTAACTGTGTCACAGGAAGCGCCATTCACGGCAGGTTCACTCATTTTCATCCACGTTAGTTTGGCCGGACCAAGCTACGAAAACTTCTCTCTTTTCCCTATTAAAAAATACTCGAGAGAAGGAGGTCAACGGCCGGCTTGGGCTTTGTAACCGTTCAATTTCATAGCAGCCAGGCCTTGTCTTGGTACTTTGCTTCCAAATGGCGGGAGAATTCGCATAAGAAAGGACCGTTTGTTTTCAGTGTGGGCGAACCGAACCAAAAGGCTCAGAAGGTAATAGTATATTTAATTAGTTCCTTAAAGTAACCGTGATTTCTACTGGTTCTTCGTTGTTGATCGTAACTGTCTGAGCGACGAGGGAAAATGAAAGATTGTGTACAACCTACTACGCTCGCGACTTGTCACTTTCATTTCAAGGGGCACGCTACGGATGATAGTTCGATCGTTCAGCACTCGATCCAAACGCGCAAACACAGAAAACCGGTTATGTTTACAGATGCATAGGCACACAGTTGGCTAAACCCAAAACCTTGGGAGATAGAACTTTCCCCCTAGTCGAACAGGAAGGACTACTAGTATCATGTAAACACCCAATTAAGGGACGACATTGGACATCAAATTGAATGGTATACAGGTAGGATTTCATTGATTGTGTGCAACCATCTCCGCTTGCAATGCAACTGGTCACTTTCAGTTTCAGTAGCATATTACAGGTCATATGACATCCTGCACTTAGCAGACGCATACTTTAGGCACAAAGAGGTTTAAACACAGAAACCTGGCACTACATTGCAAATAACAGCTTTCCCTTCTAACAGGAAGGAGTATATTGTAGTACCAAAGAGATAAAAAATCAATATCAAGGTAATCTTCTCAATTTTGCACTTTTCTTTCAAAATCCGTAGAATTCTTAAAATTGAAAACTAATTTGTGTTTGTGAATGATAATGAAATGAATCATACATGTACAGTATATTTAATTAAATCATTTGATTTACAGTGTAATTTGGGTTTCTCTAACAGAAATACAGTTCAAGGTGTTGGATTTGCACAGAAGCATGTAATTCATTGTATTCATTTGATTATGTTCAACTCCTGATGGAAGAATTGCAGTAGCATAAATGAATGAAGGACTTCCCATTTTTCCTTCCTCAGTAACATAATGCATCTGAATGCATTGAAAAGAATTGTATATTTGAATCAGGATCAAGCTGGTACAGAGGAACCCTGATGTAATGATACAGATGATCAATGGATCTCTTATAATGGAGGTGGGGGTGGGAGTGTCATTTCAAATTAAAGCCTGTTATATTACTGTAACAATGAGTTTGTGGGAAAGCAGCCAAAAACTTTGTTATACCAGGGTTAGTATTAAATAATAAATAACAAGGCCATGTACATGTAGATGTCAAATGAGTACACTGTACCCTCTGAGAACATAATGAATGTTTGACTGAAGCATATGATAAAAGAATTTTCACCTTGGTTGACCAACATGTATTTTGTATCAGCTTCGGTCAAATGATGACATTTCTTCATTATATCACAAGGCAGACTATAAGTGTAAAAGATGTCGTCCCTGGAGAAGATGAAGATTCAGGGAATCCGTAGCTATTCACACGTTGAGCCTAGTGTTATTGAGTTCCAGAAACCACTGACGTTGATTGTTGGACCCAATGGAGCTGGCAAAACGGTAAATAGTTTTGGTTTTGACCAATTTCTTACATAATTGAAGGGTGCAGCGCAAAAAGAGAGTAAGTGTCAGAATTTTTATTGGGCCTAAAATCCAGGTTTCTCTTTTGCTCTACCCTGGCTGGCAGATTGGTCAATGCTTTCGAAATAAAAGTGTACATGTAAGTCTATTTTTTGGGCTGAAGACTAGCACTCAATGAATTGGCATACAGTCATGTATAATAACTTTTACCAAAAACTCAAGAAACAGAAATAAAAAAATGATTTGATGTATGGTTTATTTCCTTTGTTTTGGTGTTCAAAAGAAGTCATTCATGCATCACTGCAGTTACATATACATGTAGCTCAGTTCTAGGCTGAATTCATGCACTAATTTTGCATATTTGGCCTTCAAATCACAAAATACATGTAGGTGTTGACCTCCATGTACAATGTATGTTTCTGATGTGACAACCATGTGTCCAGATGAGAGGAAATTTGGATTCTAAGGCCAAATTGTCACTTGTGCCATTTTTTCTCAGAGCTTGTAAAATATTGTTCTTTATGCTGAAAAGGTGGGTTTGCAAGAGGATGCTGATGACCATAATTATGACAGTCTCAATAATCTTTATGTCACTTAACTCACTGCCAATATGCAACTGTATAATTAGGAAAGAATTGGGGAATGTGCATGTAATGTTGAGATAAATGAGGCACATGAAATTCAGGGAGGGGATACATGTACATGTAAGGGGTGTTTATGTGTATGGTAATTGTGTCAGTTACAGCCATCAGGCACTGTGTGAAAAAATGGATAAAAAAATTTGTGCTTTTAGTTTTAGCGTCCTACACAGACACTCTTTTAGGCTCTCTTGGCTCATCATAATTATGACATTACAAATATTACAGTATTTATACGCAGTTGCAACCTGCACGGGGATAGAATAAGGCAAAAGTATCTTTTATTTATTTATGTATTAATTTTTTAAAAGTGCAGTGTGTTAGTCTGTCTTTTTTTTATGTCAAGCCCAACCCTTCTAAAACACAATTCTTCTCCGTAAGTGATTTGATTGTCCTCCAAAAGCAAGCCTTTCCCAGGGAAAGAAATCCCAGTGTTGATACTTAAATATTTAGCAGTATTGAACAAAAGCCAGAAGTTCTTTATACACAACACCTGTACCATTCTTTTATTTTCTGACAGTCTGTCATTGAATGTCTGAACTACATGGCCACTGGGGACATGCCTCCAGGCAGCAAGGGAAACCTTTTTGTACATGATCCAAAGGTATCTTAGACTGGTTAGACTGGTTCAGTGTGATGAAGTTTGTTTTCAATCCAGGTTCTGTGGCATAGAATAGCTAGGGTCATAACTTTGCGTCATAACTTTGCATCTAGAAACTGTATGATGTACAGTGTATCACTATGTACATGTACAGTGTACATGTATACATGTACGGTACTCCTGTTGTTGCCCACTCCAAAAGCAAGGGGGAGACTGGTACTAGTAAAGGATTGTGGGATCGTTTGGGTAGATGGATGACAAACATAATATCATTTTTTGGTCTTTTCAAGGCCTGTAGCTTTGCTCTTGCTAATTCTGCTTCAGAGAGCAATGCTTCTGGCTTTGAAAATGCCAAAAAATGACATGTTTGTCATCATCTTTTTTTTTTTTTAATTAGAATTTTATTTACAGGACGAAAACTTAACACTACATACAGCCTGACTTATACTTACATAATAATAGGTGAAGAGAATTGGATTGCAGTACATGTACTTTTACGTCTAATACTATCTATTTACCTTATTGTAGAAAGTTAATGCTTCATGAAATTAATACGAATTTGTTAAATTCTTAAGTCGTGTAAATTTTTGTCAGCTATAATTTCTGCGTCGTTAATTAAATGGCACATTGATTTCCGTGACCTTAATCCCATTATTAATTTTTCGCTTTACATTCTTGATACACTCCAGACAATCTCGACGACTGGGAAACAATAGCTTTTTTAGCACAGTGTACATGTATTTCTAATCAATCTTTCACAAAGCTAAAACGTTTTCGATAATATTTCTGATGTTTGGGGACAATTCTTTGAACTTTTGTATTGTGGACTTTTACACTTGGTGTTAAAATAAATTTGTTCCTTTTGTCTCAACAAATTCTGTTTTTTTGTGTAGTTGTGTTAATTTCCCTTATTTTAAAATTTTAGCAGTTTTTTTGCTTTAATTATTTCCTTTATTGGGAAGTAATTTTTCCTTCAATTTGCGTTGATTTTAGAATACTTTAATTAACGTGAGTGTTAATTTCCTATATAATAAGGTACTTATGGCTGTACTGTATGTACTTTGCATTCCTCCCTGAGGTGTCTCATTTATTGGATTGAATGAGTTGAGTGCTGTTGAGTGCAGTGTTACAGTGTTAGCTCCTGGAGAGAAACTGATAACAGGGACAATGTTGAAGAGAAGGCTCATCCTGTTTGCGAAAGTGTTTATAGTTAAAATTACAATGTTTTCACTTCAATGCATTGTACACGTACATTCCAGCTCTTTCAAAATGTTTTGTAGTAGTGGGCAGCATAGCTGGAGTAGTAGGCAGCAACTGCCAGCAAACCTTGCCTGCTAGAGAACTCACAGTGAAGTCCAAGTGTTAAGTAAGCGGCAGGTAATTGACTGTAGGCAGCAAATTTGCTGGCTGCTGGTACGTTTTGACAGCGCTGATATTCTGACATTTCTATTTTTGTTTAATAAATTTAGGTTGCTGGAGAGCTGGAAGTTAAAGGTCAAATTAAACTGAAATTCAGGGATGTTACTGGGAATCCCATTGTTGTTACACGGACTTTAGTGTCCGAGCAGAAGGTAAACAACTGACTTGCACAGTACATACAGTGTACGCAAGTAGTTGCATCTGTAATGTGCAATAGATTTATTGTTTCTGAATGGCGTTCTTCAGTGAGAATATAGTCTATGCCTTTTATTGTCTTTGAAAATTAATTTTAACTTGAGAACAATGTAATACAAAAAAATAATAATACATATATGTACATCACAGTACGGACCAAAAGTAAGTTACCAGTTACGCCACGCACTACACATATGTACATGTGTGTGATTCATGTAGCATGAGGGTTAGTAAAGCGGTAGACTGCTAGCAGTCCACCTTTTCTCTAAAATCCATTGAGTTCTCATCCCAGCATTCATGTTTGCAAAACAATGTGGTTTACACGTATGTGAAAGGGATTGCTATTTTTTTCCAGTGAGTAAGAGAGATTATTTTGAGAGAACAACTGACTGCAAGCAGTCTATTGAAGCGAACATGTTTGGCATAAACTGTTTAAAGGACGTGTCCAGGCATAAACTGTGTAGTAAGGTAGTGTGAAACAATGTCCACAGTTTTAAAAGTCCTAAAAGCATCTTCATAGACCAAAACAGCTTTGTTAAGTTACTTACTAATTTTTTACTGTTAAGTTACTTACTAATTTTAATCCAGTAGAGTTTGGGTGCAAAAAAGGTCTAAATACCAAAGAGTAATTTGAAAGCATCATACAGTGTATGTGATTCGCTTATTTGTCATTCAATCAAACATTTTGATTACCACGTGTCAATCTAGTTTTCAGTCATCAGGCCATCAGACAGGCCAATTGTTTGTTTATTCACTCCATCAGTTGGTCAGTCAAACTTGTGTGAACACAATGAATATTGAGCACACCATGGTTATTATTAGGCTAGGGTTATAATTCATTCACCCCTGTCACTGTTTGTAGCAATTACATGTACATGTACAGCTGTAGCTCATGTGAATAATGTAATCTGGAAATCTGACATTTTTAACTTTTTAGTTATTTCAGGGTGCTGGTACCTTTAATAATTAGTTATCATTGTTTTTGTAATTTAGTTTATTTAAATCTCTGGGTACAGCTGTACAATAAACATCTTTGTCTTTGCCTTTATCTTGGAGTACAGTAATCTATTAAATTTCTATAATTATTAATTTTGAGACTGACTTTGAAACTAAGGACAATTGTTTATTTCCTATTCTCACAGAATAAAAAGTTACAAACAAGGACCATGGAAGGAAACGTCATGCGATTAGTCCATGGAGAAGTAATGCACTCTTTGTTACTGTTACGCACTACTATTAATCACAGTCATTTGTTCAACTCATGCTGAATGTGCCTTTTTTTTTCAGAGGCAAAGTCTAAGTTCCAAGTGTGCTGATATCAACAGAGAGGTATGTACAGTGTTTAATGATATGTGCAGCTGTGATTGTATACTGTATACAGCTGTACATGTACATGTCACAAAAGAAGAATATGCAGATTTATTCATGATAGTTACCCTACTGGTAACTAAACTAAGCTACATGTATGTAAATAAAGTGACAAAAAAATCCTACCTGGACATAAAATGTTTTAAGATACCACCCAGCAGGAGGCTGGACAGCTTGGTACAATTTGTACAATGTACAATGTCCTTCTAATTTAGGATTATCAAAATCCTTCCAACTTAAGGGAGGTAATTTTTTATGCAGGATCAATATATTACCCTTTACCATTCTAGTTTCCAAATTATTAAGTGCTGCTGAGAGGACAAGAATGGCATTCTACATGTGTACATGTGGTACATGTGTACATGTGGTAGTCATTGTATAGTGTACACAGCAGTTCTCAGTTGAGTAAGTTGTAATTGAAGGCCTCGGAGCATAACCATCCTTTGTTGTTGTTTTTCGATTTTGCCTGGATTTGCCCGAATTGTTGCATGTAAACTGCAAATTATTTGATTGAAAGAAGATGTAATGCAACTTGCAAACCACTCCCATGGAAGGTTGGTTTCTTGGTGTACGTAAGAAAAAATGCATTTCTGGATTCTGGATGAATCAGTCAAAAAAATGCCATACAATGTTTTTCCATCGAATTGCAGTTCACATGCAGAAATTCAGACAAATCCAAGCAAAATCGAAAAACGACTCAAAATTCGACATAGGATGGTTATGCTCCAAGGCCTTCAATTTATTAACTGCCTAGTGCAACCCATTGCATTCATGTACATTGTTTGGCACTTGGTCTTGCTTTCATGAGAAGCTTCAAGATGACTTGGAAATAATTAAAAGTTTATTGCCACTATTTTTCTGTTAGATGATCTCATTCTTGGGAGTATCCAAGGCTGTACTGGATAATGTGATTTTCTGTCATCAAGAGGAGTCTAACTGGTAGGCTGGTTTGACGATGTGTTATTCAGTATAATATAAATTACTGAAGATGTGGAGGATCATCACAGTTATAAAACTACTACATGTAAAACAGTTGAACTTTCCTTCACAATATTTCGAAATTTTAGACACCTTTTGAAACCTGAATATAGCTCAAAGATAATGGCCCCGGCATGGTTATAATAGCGGGTGAACCAGCCAGAAGCACCACAAAATAGACCAATTAATGAGCAACACAAACAAACACATACATGTAGTGATATTAAATTAAAACAATATTATTTTTGAACTGTTACAACAATATTTTGACTCCTATGCAGAACATTAAGCTTATAACTACACATACAGTATGTCTGGCATGCCTGTGGCCCGATGGGCTTGACACTCACATTGGCGAGTGGGCCTGGCCCTGGTACAGTATAATAATTATAACTGTTCTGAACTTTGAAAGCCCCAAATTACCAGCAGCCACTTTTTCCTAAGTATCACTTATTGATCAAGCATACAAATCATGCAAGTAAAGGTGTAATAATAATAATAATAATAATAATAATAATAATAATAATAATAATAATAATAATAATAATAATAATAATAATAATAATAATAATAATAAAGATGAAAATGTTATGGATCTTATCCCAACCACAGCTGTTGTGCTAAATGTACAAGGGTATAGGGAGAACAGTTGATAACACGGCTTAGAGGTGAAAGAGCTGATTTGCTGATCTCTTTAGAAGATGGATGGACGAAACAACAGCACCTCTGTTTTACTGGTTTTCATATCAGATGTTTTGTTTGAGTGGCTCACCATAAAGATTTTATCCCCTCACGTCAGTTTACATCTTATCTCCATTTTCTGGAGTTCAGAAGTTGTAGTTCAAACTATACATTTGTACTATTGTACTGATTATCCTGGCCTGAGCACCACTATCTCCTTTGTTTCAGGCCACTTAGTGAGGGCAAAGTACTAAAACAAAAATTTGATGATATCTTTGCTGCCACAAGGTGAGTCTTGTGCTGTTGGTATTTGGCCTTTGTTACTTCAATAACTTTTGAGACAGACGTTTTAGCAATGCATCCATGGGCATCAACACTACAGTGAAGTGTTCACAACTGTTTATAAAGAGACAAGGGATGCAGACCCTATGATTTAGTGGTTGTATCAGTGACTCTGTTGATGTTTTTAAAATGTTGTTAACAGGTACATCAAAGCACTGGAAGCCATTCGCAAATTTAGACTGGAGCAGGTTGGTTTTTGTCTTGTGAGGTACAGTACAATGTACAGACTGCAGAAATCCTTTCCCCTGGCTTAGTACTGGTTGTGTCTTCCATGCTATGCATTAAATCAACTATCAAAGCTTCACTGTATTGACTCCTGAAAATAACGTAGTAATAATTATAAGTATGTACATATACGTTCAGTAACCCAATATGGCATCCTATAATAATTATATGTGTACATGTACACTACCTCTGCCAAATTAACTAGTCGCTGAGGTATTGAGTTTGTCTTCTTTTCCAACTTTTATTAATCTTCCTAATGACCTCCTCAAAGATAAAAAGAGCAGCAACACTTGATTCATAGCCGGCACTTTGATTGTTGGCTGTGCTTTATGTACACTGTTCCACTGAGGATGCATTCTTAATGTATAAGTGATGCAAATTATAACACAAAGATAATTATATTTGCTGGTAGAATGCTTGCTTCATGGAGGTCTTGGACAATATTTTGCTGCATTGAATTGCATTGTTGATGCCAATGAAAGAAGCCTTACCTTTTCCCCATGAATACACTGTATCTAAAAAAATGTTATGTAAAATTCAAAGTGACCACCATTTGGATTTACTGATGCACCTGCCACATTCCAGCGTTTAAAAAATGGCAGGTGCAGTTGACTCTGAAATTCAACTTCAATGTTCTCGTATGCTCTGAACCCTAATAGAAACATCTTTGCAGAGCAAAGGTTTTTTCGAATGGTTATCCTTTCATCTCGTAAAGATCATAGTTACATGTACGTTAATTTATGTAGCTACTGTAAGCAGACTTTTTTGTTATTTATTTCAGGCACAGACTGTGAAGGAGTACGCTATAGAGTTAACTCATCTAAAAGCAAACAAGGAAAAAGCAGATCAGGTATTAACTCAATCGGATTGCTACTATTTTAAATGGGGGAGGCTTCTTTGATATCCTTCCTTATGACTTATGAATAAAGTAAACTCTGGAATCATTGTCTAAACTTGCACTGTACAGACCTGTATGGTCATTTGTGTGCATGTACATGTGTAGTTTTACTTTAAAAAGCGTTTTTATCTTTAATAGCTTGTAGAGATTATGACAGCTTTTTGTTGCTTATTCATGATCTTTGAAGCTGCTGAAAGTGCCTTAAGTGCTGTTTACTAGCAGTTCCTTGTTTGTTTGAACCTAAAATTTATAAATTATGGTATATCAATTGACAAATACGTGTATGGCACATTTTGATACCCTTGTGTGACTTCCTGCTATATTTTGCAGATAGCTGATGAACTTGCACAAACCCAGGGGAAAGTTGGAGCAACAAAGGATAAAGTTAAGGAACTGAATGGGAAACTTGAACCAGTGGAGGTAATTGTGGCTCTGTACATGAGACAGACGCAAAAGGATTGGATAGTCATGAAGCAGTTAATGCCACTATACTCAGAGCTGTCTTTAAGTCTTGTCTTGAACCACCAACAGTAATCTTGATTGTACAAGCCACCGTCTTGCGATTTGTTCCCTTATAACTGCACATAATTTACACTCATATCCATCGACGTTTCAAATGATCCCTTTCGCGGAATGCAGTGTACGTTTGCTTCATTTCACTCGAAGAGTCCATGATCATTGCTTCCTTATGTAATATCTACATGTAGATCACACCAAATCTTAAGATGTTTAGCTGCAGTTTGAAATAACAGGGGAGCAGGGTTGGCGTAGTGGTGAGAATGCTCGCCTTTCACCAATGTGTCCCGGGTTCGATTCCCGGACTCGGTGTCATAAGTGGGCTGAGTTTGTTGGTTATCTACTCTGCTCCGAGAGGTTTTTCTCCGGGTACTCTGGTTTTCCCCTCTCCCCAAAAACCAACATTTGATTTGATTTCATTTGATTTCAGTTCAGTTGATTTAATTTGACTTTATTTGTTTCTGTATTTGCTCAGCCCCACTAGTCTTTGTGCTATAAATACTACCGAGGGTAAATAAAGGTTATTATTATTATTATTATTATTATTATTATTATTATAACACTACTCTGACCGTTTTCAAATGAACTGTAGATTTGCTCTGAATATCTGCAGTGGTAAATGTGGTAGTCCATTTCCATGTAGTTTCTTTTCTGTTGGCAAAGATTCCATACCATGTATGACGGGACTCTTAGAAGTGCATTCTTGATGTGAATGCAGTTTAACGTACAAGTTTAAAGTGTCTGCAACGACCTACAGCACTGTACCATTTTTTTGACACGTTGACTCTAGTGGTTTATTACTCAGCCTTCCTTACAAGTTTGTTCCATCAAACTGCAATGCTACGTGTAAACGTTTTCCAATTTAAAACATATTGATTTCTGTTGTTTAAATTTGTTGCAGTTGAGGCTTGCTCAGCTTGCCAGCATTGCTGATGATGTGTTTACGTTGGAGAAAAAAGTTGGTATGTGCTATCTTGATGTTACATTTCTTTTGGCACTAGTTGAGATCTGAACGCTAAGATTCAAAGAACTAACTTGTGACTCATTTCAAAACTCAATAAACAGAAACAAAATGGATCTGATATGTGGGTGATGTATTTTGTTTTGGCTTTCAAAAAGAAATCCCAAAACGAATGACTTTAAAAGAAATCATTCATGCATCACCTCAGTTGGCTCAGTTTCACGCTTACATGTAAGTCATACCCAATTTGCTGAATCCAGGCCTTTAAATCAGAAAAATAATAAGTGCATACATTGTATTAATTTCTGACACCATTTACAGTCTGTAGGCCACAGCAGAGTGATTGTAGAGAAATGTAGATTTTAAGGCTGTGTACGCCTGTGTTGTTGATGGTCCTTCGTTTTTATTAGGACCGTTATGAGCAGAGCTTCAAACCTATTAAAACACTACATTTCTTGAAGTGCTTATGCCTAACCGAAACATCGTTCGCCCTCTTATTTAGGGGTGTCGAATGGTTCTTCAAAAAATACGTGTTTCGCAGTATGTATGTCAAATTTCACAGGTCTCGCGGTTTTGATTTTTTTTTTCACAACGTTGTCTCGGTGTCTCAATTTCTTTTGCAAGGCTAAGAAAGTCTGATCTCCGAGTCACAGAAAATACATTAGTCTTGCTGTCTCGAATTTCTCGGATTTACCAATCGCCATCCCTTTATTTGGTTAATTAAAAGTTATTTTGCAATCATATGCCTCATTACAGAATCCTTGTTGACTGAAAAGAGACAGCTCTTCAAAGTGGAAGCCGATCTGAAAGACAAGATCACCAATCTTTTTAACGGTATTTACATCCTCTACAGTGTACTTGTATTTATACGAATTAGTGTGGGTAACAACATCTGCAGCAACCTTCTCCTTTTGTGGATTTGATAAGCTCTCTTCAGTAACCCAACGGTTATTTTCTACTTGTTGGATTGTTCCTGCTGTCGTTGTGAGGTTGAGCTGTAATGTGAGAGTTTTCCTTCTTCTTTGTTACTGCTGACACAGTCTCTACCTATTCTGTTCCTGGATCATAGCTTGACCACACTGCACTCGTTGAACAGTCGAAGCGTACATATCACTTACATTCTGCTATTAACGTCTTGCTAGTTCCTAGTGTTCAAAGTGATCATTTTGTACAACTGGGTAAAAAGATTAATTACGAGATGATGCTATGATTGACATCTTTCTTTTCCTGGGATTTTGTTCCTTTCATGTGTGTCTCGGATTGCTGTCAAGTAATATGGTTATTACATTGTATATTATTTGCATTTAGGATCAGTGGAGGAGTTGCACCAGATCTATTCAGATTTTCAAAACGGAGTCATGGAAAAACAGAATACCCTGAGAGATGTAAGAATTGATGTGTGGCTCTTTACAGCTGCTGCTTAAAGAAATAACTGAATAAATATAGAATAAAAGTGAAAACAATTGTAACAAGCAATCAGTTTTGGCATCTGTAATTTGATGTGATTTCAAAGAACAAGAATCAAGCTCAAAATGTGCCCCAAAGTTCAAATTAAGGTACATGTAATAAATGGAAAGCGTTGTGTATTTTTAAATAACGACAATATTGTAGGATGAAGGCAAACTGCAGAGGCTGAATAAAGACCAGCAAAGACTGACCACTGAGCAGAACCAACTTCTGATGGATGGAGGGAAACTTGAACAGCAGGCTCAGGTAAGGCCAGAAAGGAATGCTGTGCAATCAATGGAAAATATGGGATAATATGTCATAGATTGAGAAAGATCTGTGGCAGATTTTAGCGCTTTCTTGGATAATTGTTGTGATCTTTCCTCATTTTCATATAATTTTTGTAACTCCTAATTGCAGGTAGTCACAATTGTCGCAATCACCCTTATTGGGTTCTCACCTTCAACACTTCAAAATTTGTAATGGTATAATTAAGTGAAATCAAGCGTTGTTGTAGATACTACATGCATATCTACTGCACACATTTACTGTTATCTTTGCTTTCTCTACAGAGGCACAAGCAGAACCTTAGTGATAGGGACAAGGCTATTGCAGATCTCGCGAAGGAGTATGATTTCAGAGGTATATGTTAAAGGAATGATTGAGACTCTTTAAAACATAGTTGAAAGGCCGTACATGTAAGGAAATAACGTGCATCGCCACGTCTGAAGTTCTAACATTAACAAATGTAAATGAGCTCAATCGATCGATCGATTGATTGATTAATCGGTTGGTCAATCAATCAATCAATCAATGAATCAATCAATCAATCGATCTCCATTTAATATATATAAGTAGGTAAACTGACCTGGATAGCCTTAAGAATTCATTAACTCTTCTGAAAGATTTATCTCCTTTACTTTGACACATCAGGGAGACATTGGACGTTGTTGTACTGGAACTTCATCAAGTTTTTTTTGTTAATGTTAGTATTTTTAAAAACTGTATTTGAAATTTTCTCAAGGAAATTGAAAGAATGTACTCCTGTACATAATTCAGACACATGCTAAAAGAAAGGGTTTGTAAAATCAAGGCGAGAAATTCTCATTAAAGTATAGATCCTCTTGGTGTCTTAGGGTACGATAAAGGCCCCTTCACAGAGGACAGAGTGGATCAGTTCATGGGAGAAATGAAGAGAAAATATCAAAACGTTATTGATGACACGAAACGCAAAAGGGTAAGGAAGGTTGTTCAGACAAATGAAATTGCAAAATTCAGTTACAGTCACGTAAGTCAGAAACATGCATTGCCCTTAATGTATACGAGATCGCCCGTTTCAGTTTTAAGTGCCGTAAAAGGTCTATTAAGCCCCTGGGGGAATTTCAGGCCTTATTAACGAGGGGGCGCTTAATAGAGAGGGAGGGGAGAGGGGGCTTATTTTAAATCTTAAACATGCCGTTTTCGTCTTAAAATAATTTGTACCTGTATGTCAATTTTATATGACAGGAAGTTTTTGACGAGAACTTGAACAAAGTGCAGAAGAAAATTGATGATATGAAGAAGAACCAAGCTCAGTGTGAGGAAACCATTCGGCTCAAGAACAAGCTGATGGTAATGAAATCGGCGTATATATGTAACGCATTAAAAGGGTCGCTAGCTCTGCTGTTGTTAAGAGTCCAGTCTTTTTTCAAATGGTTTTATGACCTATGTATAGTTCACAGGACGCTCACCGCCGTGTCAACAACATCGCGGCACTGAATATCTCCTAAAAAAATTGCATCGAAATTTTCAAGAAGGGAGGCGTTATCTTGATATTGTGGAATTGTTTGTTTGGAAATGGCATAGCATGTGGCACAAATGTCATTACATATTTTACTTTTTTGTACTTTTATGTTCAAGTTTTATGGTAGCATAAACTGATGTTAATAAACCTGAGATTATGCCCTATGAATGCACACAGATTGTCATACTAGCAATATCATGTCTCTGTTCTCGGGTAACACAATGTTCAACATTTGAATAAGCTTTTGTACTAAGTAACTGTAGATACTAGTCCAAAGTACAAGAAAGAACAATGGACAGTAACTAGTCGTTTGATTACAATGTATCCTTCTCCTTTTGGCAAAGTCTACTGTAACTTAGCACGATAGTTTTTTGAGACTACAAAGGTTCCATTTGTCTTATCACACACTCATCATGCACATGTGCTCCTCTTTATGCCGTACATCGTCCTTTCCCAGCCAGTTCTCGAGGGCTTCGGTTCATTCAACTGCAATTTTTCCCTCCCACCCCCCCCCCCCCCTTTTTCTTTTCTTTTTGTTTTTGCTTTCTGCGACTGGAACCTTTGTTTAGCTCTTTCATGTACTCGCGATGCTTGCTATGTATTTAGGATGACAAGAATGTACACCAAGCTAATCACTCATTAATCTACATGTATATAGGTATCTATAAGTTCAATCTTTTCTATTATGGTTGTATACTGGACTACAGTAGGTCACATTCCTTGGTTGGGTCCTGGGACATGTCTTGCTCTGAATAAAGTAGTGGCAAGGAAGTGCAACCCCTGGCTGCACTTTACCCCACAGTAAGGCTTAGCCCTTGGAGACAGGTCCGGAAAAATATCCACTCCAGGGTGTGGACCCCCGGTCCCACCTGATCTGTACTCCACCCAGGAGGGCCACCCCTCCTGGTACCCCTTAGTTCCTAGTACGAGGGGATATGGGCCTCACCCCCGGAGACCGATCAGGACTCCTGTCCAGGGTAGCTACCCCCGGTACCACTCGATCTTGTCTCCCCCCAGGAGAGCTTCTCTCCTGGTCCCCTTACCCCTAGATTTAAGCGCTTCCCTGCCACCAGAATTTTGCCCATTACTTTCTTGTGTGCTTTCTGTGTGATATCTGTGTGAACCTTTATGCGTAACCACTGCCAATTGAAAGAGTTTATTAAGCTCAGGATTATAATTAGACAACAAAGGAACAGATCGCCAAAAAAAATAGTTGTGTGTTAGCCACAATAATGAAACGCAGTCCCCGTAACTGGAGTTGCCATTCTCGTTGCCTGTAATTCTAATTTTTCCTGGCGCGTTACGTTATGTTGCTTTTTTCTACAGAGGGAAAATCAACAGAAGTTAAGGCAGATTGGCCAAGAGTTGAGCAATGTTGATGCATCAGCTAACAGACTTAAATCGCTAGAGGAAGAGTTACAGAGAGCGGTGAGTGTCGACAGGAAAACTAAACTCTGTTAGTTCCAAGTCTTGCTGTATGTTTTTACTTTTACCATTTCTAAGTATGTGGACTCTACACGGCCTGCTCAGTTGTATGACTGATTAGGATCGCTGCAAAGGACTGCAGGAGGTGGACATGGAGGATTTCCTGGATTAATATTCTCTCCTCAGTGGAGGGGAGGGAGGAAAGTGGTGGAAATACTCATAGTTGTTTTATGATGAGGGAAGCAATAAGCAGTCTGTCTCGTGACGGCTGATATATTTACTTAAAAAAGAAAAGAACATGATTAATAAATATTAAAATAGGGAAAGGCATGATTGTGTTTTAGAGGAAGACGATTGAACTGTGTCAGAAGAAAGAGTGGGAAACATAATCAAAAGATTTTTAAACACTATCCCCTCGTCAATAAAGTGTATGAGAACTTTATGAGCAAGGGAGGAGAAAATGGCTGAGAAAACGTTTTTACTCTGTTATACACTATATCTGTCTCTTTTCAGGAAAGAGATCTTAACGTTGCTCAAGAAAGTGGTGATGTGAACGAATTAGGAAAAGAGATCGATAGATTGCAGTCTGAGAAGCGCAGAATTGATCACGAACTGCGTCAACTGCGAGAAGAGCAGCAAGCAATGCATATGCAGTCAACAACTCAAGCAAAACTGGACATGTTAACGAAAGAGAAGAGTAACAAAGAAGATGCCATCCAGAAAATGTGAGAACACTCATGCAAAGAAAAAAGAACCTCGTCAAGAAAGGACATTTAAATGTCAATTAAAAGCAGCGTTGCTAATACTGTCAGAGATGTTAGGGGAGCAGGGTTGGCGTAGTCCACCAATGTTGCCCGGGTTCTATTCCCGGACTCGGCGTCATAAGTTATTTGAGATAATTACTACAGTTACATGTATATCCCAAATTTATTTTAAAACGTGGAAATAACATTTCAAGGTACAAAAAAATATTAAATCATCTCCTATATTTGCACAAAAAAAGAAAGAAAGAAAAAAAGGACAGAGGAGATATACCATGCCCCCAGAAATGGGTGGGGCAACCTAGCAGTGTGCTAATGAAGGACATTGCCCACACGCCAGTAGATGCATCACTAGTCTCTGTTATTTGCAGCATGGACCGTCACGAGGAGGACCTGAAAACCACGCTGGGCGCACGTGGGACATCCGAGAGCCTTTATACAAGATTGCAAGAGCACTTACGAGTCAAGGAGAGAGAATTAAGGGAAACCAGAAACAACCTTCAGAGACTAAAACAACACCTGTCTTCCAAACAGACGCGGAAAAGGATGATCGCGTAAGAGGCTAAGATAGTCTTTTCAGAAGCTCAAAAAAAGAGTGCAAATATCTGAGTTGTTAATGTATGCTTTAGGAAAGCATCCTCTGAGGCCCGTAATTTGTTCGTCAGGTCTTTTTGCATGAATTGTCCGATTGGGATTTTACTCTGTCACAGATTCCACCTTAGCAGTTTCAATGCCGCCCAGTAATAAGTGGGAGCGGCAATTATGTACTAGGCTACTTAAAGAGTCGATAACTTTCAGCGATTTTTATATGTTCTTTTTTAGCTGACATAGTGTTAATCTGGATGTTTTATTTTGGACAAGGATATATTTACTCGTTTTTCTTTTTAATTAACCTTGGAAAAGAGGAATTAAAACACACACACACACAAAAACAAACAAACAAACAAAAAACCCCTTATTGTCATTGATGTTCCTGACATTGTGTAAGATTTGATATAGTGAATAATTGACCTAATCAGTGTACATTGTTTCTAAGCGCAGTCTTTTTACAATTTTTTTTTTTGGATGCTACCGTTGGACAGAGAGAAGTTACAAGACAAAGAGGATCGAGCCCAACAACACCGAAGACAAATATCTGAGGCGTGTGGGGAGAATGACTATAATACTACACGAGAACACATTCGGGATAACATCAGCACTCTTCAAGAGTACGTAATTGAAATATGCAGTTGAACAATCACTGTTTTAATAAGTAAATCCTACACCTCTCAAGAACGCGTTAGAAAGGAAAAAAAAAAGATTGGAGACAGAGGGGAAAGTGGATCATGCAGTGGACAGAAGTCTCAAGGCCGTTTATACGCAAGACAGAGTAACGATGGTTTTTCCAAGTAACTTGCCATTAATCCTATTAAGACATTTTTCGACTTTTGTGAATTTGTTTGTTATTGATGTTGTTGTTGTTGTTGTTGTTCTTTTTGTTTTTTTGTTTTGTTTTGAGAAATAACCAGGATGTAGAGACGAGTTAGCATTTCGCTTTGGGAAGCTTAAGCTACATGTAGTAGCGTTCACCGAGGCCTTGGTCTTAACTAGATCCTGTCTCCGTTGGCGTTTCGTTTTGCTTTTTCAAGAATGGATGTTGTGGCCACGCTTTCCACTCTTTGTTGTACTGATATGTTTCGTTTCTTTGCTCGTTTGTTTTGCATTTTGCAGTGAAAAAGGCATTATTGGCTCTCTCGAAAAAATCTACTCCAAGTATGTGTCTAAACTGGAAAGTGATGATGTACACAACAGCGGATGTCCCCTGTGTCACCGAACATTTAACAATGACAGAGAAATTGCCACTCTTGTTAAAGAGGTGAGGCGTCTTGCTCCAATTTTTTCTCTTAACTGTCATGTGTTGACAGCGAATAGTTGAAATCGTAATATTTTCTTTGTAATTGTGGAACTTCCACTTCGACATTACTTTTGGCAAAGTCGAAGTTGTCATTTTGGCGTGAATGCAACTTTTTCACACACAACTGGCAACCCATGAGGCACCATCACCAGTTAAGATGAAAAGTACGCTAACTTTATCAATACGTAAGACGATAAGTGGTCATCGTTTGTTTGTTTTGAAAGCTGAGAGGTAAAATCCGAACTCTTCCTGACAAACGTGTGGCGAATGAAAGAAGCCTTACTGAAGAACAACGGCGCTACGATCACATTGTTCAACTAGCACCAGCTAAAGAAACGGTAAGTTTGAATTGATGGATTGATAATTTTGTTCATGTCATTTTGGAGAATCCTCATTTACCGTTTTTGCAACGTGATATTCGTTAGTAACTTGTAAACGTGTTTCTCTGTGTGTGTTAAAGGAAACCTCCACTCTTACAGCAAATTCACGCTAAATTGTTGGAAATAATTACTAGATTGCAAATTTTGTTTCGAAACGTGGATATAACATGGTGTAATGGTTGCAGCTATTACACGTCATCAAAACCAAAATGGCCGCGCCCGGGAAATTTAAAGTGAGAATTGGCGATAATGATATCCTTTTTGTACACTTAAATGTTATATCCACGTTTTAAAACAAAATTTGAAATCAAGTAATTATTGCCTACAATTTAGCGTCAATTGTTGTCAAAGTGGAGGTTCCCTTTAAAAATCAAGTGCCAGGCGAAGATCGACTAATTAGCCAAGCTGTTACCAACGAAAAAAATTAATGTTGTATTCAGAAACGGCAAGGAAATCCAATTAAGAGTAGATTGGAATGGAGCTGGATACGTAAAATTGTGTTGAAAGCTCGTTATTCAACTGCCACATTTAGGACCTTTTCTCTTTGTCACTGTTCGCGTTGTTTCACACCCAGCTGCCTTTAATCATTTCAGCCAGTATCGAAGAACGCGGCAAGGTAAATGGTTATACTTTCTAGTCTTCTCGGATAAGGACGATAAACCGTAGGCCCCGTCTCACAACTCTTCATAATTGATTCTGTGGGACGTTAAAGAACCCACGCACTGTTCGAAAAGAGTAGGGGACGTAGTCCCCGGTGTGGTGGTCTATGTCTACTAGAATGTGGTTACGGGGAAGGGATTTGCAGTTACGGGCCTACAGTAATTGGCGCATGCTGTTGTAGTGTCCCTGTCAGGTCTCTGGCGAAGCTAATAAAATAAAAATAAAATAAAGCACCGAGAGCACGAATTTCGTTGTTTTCAAAGTTTTCTCCTGCTACTCGCAGTTGCTAAAATGTGATTTACAAGAGCACATGGTATTTTTTTTATGAGACCAAAATGTTTTTCGTCTCATTGGGTGGTTGTATTTTCTTCATTTTAGCTGGAATCTCTAGAGAACAATGAAATTCCGGCTATCAGATCGGAATTGGGGAGATAGATGCTGAATTGCGAAGGATTGAGGACGAGATCACCGAGGTATGAACGTGACGTCTGTTTCTGTAGGGTGCTTGTTGGACTGTGCGTTTTTTGCTTTTCAGCAAACTAGTATAAACTCGATGAGAAGTTAGAGTGGCATTTGAACAGGGCCACCCAGCGGCAATCTTCGGTAGATATCTGTTCGGTGGAGGGTAGTTTGCTTAAAGGGGCAGTGTCACGCTATTGTACCATCACTTCAAAAGGCTTAAAACTGCCAATGCATCAGTGGAAACCTTAAAATAATTGTCTAGTTTTGTTGCCAACGACATTAGTACTGCATTGAGACTATGAACGCCTGTATTCCATCTAAGATGACGAGGATGGAAATGGATTGAAATTTGAAAAAACTTGCCAGTTTTTTCAAAATTTCAAGCGATGCACTGAAAAATCACCAAAAAAATTATTATGGTTAGCTCTCCCTGCTAAAATTTCATTAGAATTCAAATTGCTGATTCTGTAGGAGCATTTTTTGCACGATAACAGGAAAAAGGCAGTAATTTTGGCAGAATTGAACCAAAAAACAGCAAAAATCCCGGTGACAGTGCTCCTTTAAGGCTTTTGGCGTCGACTGAAAGAGTGCACTCCGATATTTGTAACTGAAACGTGGCCTAAAAGATTCGCAATGGGGAATTATAGCCCCTGAGGTTTCTGGAAAGGTCGTATTTGCTGTTTTTTGCAGTTAAAAAACGTCTAGCTAGCATTTTCGAAAGAGAATAGTTCCCTAGAATGTTCGTGGAAAGTTCATTGCAGCTAGCATTTTCTCAAAGGAAGATTTTGTTACCTAACGTTTTCGGGCAATTAAAAAAAAACATCACTTAAAATAGGCTTTTTAAATACACCATAAGGTACTTAGAAATGCCTTTCTACAGCTTTTGTTTCAAGGAGAAAAAAGATTATGGCTGTCTTTTAGGTTAATGACCATGCAACAACAACTGTAATCCCTTGAAGGGATTCCAGTTATTGTTGCATGGTCATTAACCTAACTGCTACGTTTTGCACATCCTCCGCTGCCAGTGTAACAATCCTAAGTATTCTACACATGATGATTCATTCTTCCTGTTGTCACTGATAGGATAGCCTGCGAGGAAGCTCTCTATTGGCATTACCCCTTGGGCTCAATCTTTGCTTTGGTATATTTAAGGGGTAATGCCCGCTACCTTGTGGCCTTAGTGCCCTTAGAGTGGCTTCAGCTTACTTGATCACATTAATTTGTGAAGTATCCTTGTCACTCCAGCCACATCCCACAAGCTTTACGTTTTTATTGCTTGTTTTACTGATATGTGGGTACTTGAGCCTGAGCATCAGCTATGCCATGCTGATCAGGCCTAACAAGGCCGAAACAACTGTCCATGGCTGCTAATGCTTGGGCTCAATCTTTGCTTTGGTAGATTTAAGGGGTAATGCCCGCTACCTTGTGGCCTTAGTGCCCTTAGAGTGGCTTCAGCTTACTTGATCACATTAATTTGTAAAGTATCTTCTACATTTATTAACACTGACAGACTGAAAGGAATTCTGGGAAGTCAGCATTTTTGTCGTAAAAGGATAATTATCAGTGTTCTGACATGACTCGAACCTACGACTCTTCGCTTACTAATCCTCTCTAACCACTAGACCACCACGTCACTGGTTGAATAAAAACTCAATTTTTAAAATATAATTCGTGGGCTGATTCTACACCCTGTCGTAAGCCTATATAATCACTCGCAAAGAAATAATTTTAGAAAGTAAATGGAAAAGGTCGATCGTCAAACCTCAACAAAATGCTAACCGTTTAAAATCCTCGCTTAGGCCTAATCACTGTAGATAAGTGAAAGTGAAATTCTATGCAAGACTCTAATAAATATCTAGTTATACAGCTTCCCGTCCTCTTGTTCTTCAGTGGTCGAGTGGTAAGAAGCCGTTCCTACTACCGTTCCTGCTAGCGCCGTAGTTCCGGGTTCAAATCCAGTCCAAATATCGTGTTCTTTGTTCTTGTTCTTAATAAATGTAGACTCTCTACATTTACTGGGTAGAATTACAAATGTAGACTGTCTACAATTACTGTCGGGAGATTAGGTTGGATTCGCTCACCACTCGCGAAATAAATCGCTCGTGTGTCTCCAATAGAGAGCTTGCTCGCAAAAGCTCCTAAACTTGTTGACATGTTATCACACAAAGACCTCTCTATAAAACGAGAAGTCATGATTGTCTTGAAATGCGTCGTCTCTTAGGCTGTCGTTACTGGTGTTGTTTAACAGTTAATAGATAAGTGTGTTTATTTTACTAAAACGTGAACAATCTAAACAAAGCAGCCTCTGATCGGGTGGACATACCGTAATTGGAATTTGAATCGCCTCTGTTCAACCCTGGCTATAAAGGACCTTTTGATTTTATAGTTGAATGAACACCATTTGCCTTTCACTGAGCTTGTTCAGAACATGTTATAATAAAATTACAGTGAATTTTTGTTTCGTTGATTTTCAGGGTGTAGAGAATTTTTACTATGTAAAGGGGAGGTGAGAATGGTATAGGCAACTAAAACTTATCTGCAAATGAAACTTGAAGGGGCTACGTCACAGTCTTTGGATTTTGAAAATTTTGGCCTCAATTTTTTAAAACGGTCATTTTGAACCTGTTTCAATCTTCTCCATCGTTCACCATCCTTGCTACATTTGCATTTATTCTTGTCTCTTTGGTGCTTATTTTCCTTGAGGAATTGTTATTTCACTGTTTCGCATTATTCAAAATGATTTTTTTACGTCTCTAATAATGACCCAAAATGTCGTGACCGAGCTCCTTTAATTCAAACAACCCATTTATTTTCTTTCTCTGATTGTAGCTGGAGGATCTCCAAAGTATCACTGAAAGCGAGGAGCAGAGTGCTAGGCAAATGGAACCAGACATGCGCATGCTGGACAAGTACAAGGCAGAACTGAAGGAAATGGATAGAAACATATCTCTACTGCAATCCAAGCTTCATGGAGTTGGTTAGCTGTGATTCGATTTACTAGAATACTCTCGAATTTAACTTTATCCTTCATAATAATATATAATTTCACATTTGATATAAATATAATTCATTAGCTTTGTCACACTTGACTGGGAAACTACAACAGCTTTGACCCTATTGTTGTAGGCCCTTAAGAGGATACCCTTCCACCATTAGTGTAGTAGTGGGCAGTATATCGGGAGTAGTAAGCAACAACTGCCAGCAAACCTTGCATTTGCCTGCCAGAGAACTCACAGTGAAGTTCAACTGTGAAGGAAGGGGCAAATAATTGACCGTAGGCGGTAAATTTGCCGGCAGCCTGCACGTTTTGACAAGGCTGGAGGGGTTACTTTAACCTCCCTCACTAATTGTTTTAAGATAAGGTATTCAGCCCCGTGGGATACCATTTGGACACTGCTTCAAAGGTTGCCAATCATGTAACGTAAATCAAGAGCTAAACGTTGAAGAAACGTTTTCGTTAATCTATTTGAAGAGCAGTTTTACTTAACTACCAGGCGTAAGTTTTATAAATTGCTGCCAGTTACAGCTTTATATGTGGTCACGTCGCAGCTCTTACAACGTCTCACCTGAATGGAGACCACCCTTCAGGTGAGACAAAAGAACAAACAACACAAACAATGGACCCTAGCCCTAAAACAATCGGGCTGCGACACTATCCCCGCCACTGAAATTTAGAGCTTATAGGAGCTGCGAAGCTACCGGTTATGTGTTTCAGTGCTGTGTCGCATGTTTGATTGACGGTTTTACTCTTTAGCTGCCGGTCGTACCATGCAGGCTGTCTCTAACGAAATCGCCGAGAAACAAGACAGATCGTAAGTCATGACATAAGGAGGAAGTGATAAGATAGTACTTAATAAAAAGTGACATCTACTAGCTGAAGGTTTTGGTATTATCAGGCCTTATTGTTGGTCTTTAAAAAAGAGCTTAGTTATAGTATAGGATCATTTCCCTCCAATTTTGTTTTCAAAGCTGATAGTTACGATTTTTCTGGTATGTTATTGTATGTCTCTCTCTGCCGGAATAAATTGTAAAGGAGATTGTCTTGAATCGATAACTGTTTTTATCAGTCTTTGCTATCGCCTCCATCACATTTAATTTCGTTGTCTTGACAGTGACAGCCTGAATAACCACATAGACCGCAAACGAACCCAGTTGAGCCAGCTTCAGCGACAGCTTAGCGAACTGGAGACAAACGTACATGAGCTCAAATCACAGAAGGTAGGACTGTGCTCCGTATAATAATTATGTTAAGCTAACTGCAAAGGGCGAGCGAGTGTATATCAAACCACTCTCTGCAACTCTCTGGTCAAACCAGTTGTACCTTTGAAGTAAATTTGTGTGATACTACAGTGTAGCTGCCTTTGGTCATTTTTAAAAGGCTAGACTGGGGAGCAGCGAACTGAATTTGTAATCATTGTTTATTTCTCCTACGCGTTGCATATGACTAGAGCGGGCTTCATCAGAACGTCTGACAACTAAAAGTTCCAAGGTTGTTTATACACAGGGTATAAAAGGGTTAAGGATTTACTTACAAGAAACAAGCAAAATATTTGTGCAAGGGGGCGGCCACGGCGCGGAATATATGTTACACATGAGTGACATGTTTATTCTGAGGGCCACAGATTTAACACTGAATTCTAAAACAATATTCCGACGATTTAATTTGAGACTGGATGAGTGAATGAATTAGCATCCTCTCTTCATTTTACCTAAATTATGAGTTTACCCTATACCCTCAATCAGACAATAAACAACAACTTTTCACTGGTAAATAGGATACTGGCTGCTGCACAAGATTACTGGCTGCTGCACAAGATCCCGGCCAGTTTATTGATTGTAACGTCAGACATGATACATGAAATATGCCTGTAACAGCTGCATGATAAACTAACGTGCCTGCTGCCCGTCAGGAAAAACCCCCTTTCTTTTGGAGGAAACGTGATCCTTCCCGAATGCAGAGCTAGGCACTTAACAACAACCTTGAGGGAGAAAGGTTATCACAATTACATGAACATGAGACCAGAATGAAACTTACACTAGTAGTTAAAATTAAACAAGAACCCGGAGGCTGCAGCGATGCCAGTGTAGAATGATTCTCCTTAGCAAAATCCTGCCAGCACATGCTCTCAACTCTGATGTTGCCATAGCAACTGTCAAAACTTCGGCGAACCGTGAAAACATTAATTTGCTGCTATTCTTCGAACCGCGGCAAATAGCAATTTGCTGCGTACTTTGAAGAATGAAAGAAGTCAAAAGGTGTTTTTGGGCTTAATGATAATTGATAATAATTGATGATAATTGATGCCCTTGAAAAGCAGCGCGAATGTGCTGTAAATATGTTTAGCTTCCAGCTAAAATAGATATCACCGTATTTCACCATTTTAAAATAATCTACCGAAAATTTGCATATATGATTTCGCAACTTCACAGCGGTTAAAACGCGTTAAGCCCATGTCTCGCAGGTTTTTTCTTTATCAGAATTGAGGTATTTATTTTGGGGGAGATGTTCACTAACGAGGAGGACGTTGTTGGGTGGAGCACGAGGAAAGCAGACAGCATTAGGCAAACGACATTAAGCATATTCGTGAAGCACCTGCTATTTTATCCTCAGATATAATTAAACTGCCAAGAAATGTTTAATTAATTTTGCTTTTCACTGACCTTCCAACGATTCCTTCAACAAAAATACAAGCATAGCTCTCTACTCTCAATTATTTTAACCCACTTGTTCAAGGGTTGGACACAGTTAGGCTGTTGAGGGGATATTAAGTGCTGGCGATATTTGCAGTTATTTTAAATAGTCTGTGTAAAATACTTTTGCTGTTTGCCACGATTTTATGACGGCTATGTGCGATTTTATGACAGTTTCACGGAAAACGTGACGGAAACGTCCGTGCGTTTTTCAGTTTTTTTTTTTGTTTGGTGGAAGACAATAAGGATGGTGCAAACATCTCATCTTATGGTAAATTAACGCTCCACTAATTTAACGCGAACAATTTTTCTGCGAGCGTTCATCTAACGGAGCTAGGCCTTTATTTCGTAGACTTACATTACTTTCAGTTATGTTTCCTGCTATTACTGAATTCATCTGGTAGATGAAGGAAGGTAGAAAATTAATAACGGGTATACTTGCTTAATTGAGTAAATTGCAATTAACACGCCTCAAAGAGTTTCCTTAGTCAAGGGAGCATTTAAGCTGCGCGCAAAGGAACTCTGTATTCTTGTCTGCTTCATTATTTCAAATTTTCACCGAGAGTTCGCACAGGCGATTTGAAAACATCGAAAAACAAAAATCGTCTTTGTTTTTAATCTAAGATGTCCGAGGCACGCACTCCATTGATAATGACCACGATATTACTACATCCTTTCTCGGTAAAGATAACAGATAAGCTTCTGTTTACGGAAAAAGTACGGGCTTTTGTTTTACTCTAAAATTAGTTATTGTGGGAATATTTACAAGACATTGAGAGGAAGATGCTTACAAGAGTTAAAGGCTCCTTGGGTCGGTACGCTGGAAAAAAAAAGCACCTGCCTTTTAAACTGAATTATACATTGCACAGCTTACATTTCGTCTTGAGACCACGCTGTAAACTCGGCGCGCGTTCTACTTGGATAGCAGTGAATTGAAGATGGCAAACTCTGATGAAGGTTGGAACAATTCCGTACCACTTACAGGCTTGTTTTGCCTGGCAGAATTAACCAGAGGGGTACACAGCCAGCTGACATGCCTTGTAGTGCTCAACGTTTTCTTTTCTCTTACAGCGTTTCTTGGTAACGCTCTCATCTTAGTCGCCCTTCGTAAAGAGACTTCCCTTCATCCACCAACTAAACTCTTGTTTCGCTGTTTGGCAACCACTGATCTTTTGGTGGGCCTCATCGCGGAACCTCTTCTTGTTGTTTATTTTATGTCTGTTTTGACGGAATGTTGGGCTATTTGTCGACTCACATCGCTTTGGAGTTTTCTCATGGGCTATACTTTATCTTCAGTTTCTTTGTTCGCGTTGACGGCAATTAGCGTTGACAGGCTTCTTGCCTTGTTGCTTGGTGTACGATCTAGGCAACTTGTAACTTTGAAGCGAACATTCGTTCTTGTACTTGTGTTTTGGGTTGTGTCCGTTCTCGGCACAACAATATACTTTTGGAATCGCTACATAACATCATGGTACGGCTATATCGGTATAATTCTGTGTGTATTAACCTCCGTGCTTTGTTACATAAAAATCTTTCTCACTGTTCGCCATCACCAAACTCAAGTACAGCAACACATTGATCAAGACCAACCGAGACATACAATTCCGCTAAACATAGCGCGGTTCAAAAAGGTAGTGGTCAGTGTTTTGTTTGTGCAGTTAATATTGGGTGCTTGTTATCTTCCATATGGTATAGCAGATGCTTTGGTCACCCAAACAGGAATTTCTTCATCATTTTACCAAGCCAGGGAAATTGCAGTCACTTTAGTTTTCTTAAACGCCACATTAAACCCGATTCTTTACTGCTGGAAGATTGGAGAAGTGAGACAAGTAATGAAAGAAATAATCAAACAGCTTATCTGCTTAAGTAATTAGCAGTCGCTTCTTAGTTCGTGGAGACCTACTGCCGTGAGAAAACATGACATACCTAGGAAAAATAAATAAATAAATAAATAAATAAATAAATAAATAAATAAGTAAATAATAATAAATTGATTTATTCTCTCATTTATTTATTTTTATCTTCTTTTTTTTAACTTATAAACTGATCTGCTCTAGCTTTAGAGCCAACCAATCTCCTATACTTAAACATTACTTAATTTTACTCAGCTCGATTAGCTTTTCAGTTTTTCTGAGTAAATGTTACCTTTCCTGTATTATTAGATTATGTTGTAAATTAAGTTTAATTATTATTTTGGTAATAAAGCTGGTGGTGGTGTTTGGTGTGGTGGAAACGGAATATGTTAATCGAATGAAATTAATCATACAAGAAACCAAGAATGAATACATAAATGGCAAGTCTGATAACAATAATAAAAAAATAAAAAAATAAAAAAAGAATAGGGCTGCGACACTATCCCCGCCACTGAAATTTGGAGCTTATAGGAGCTGCGAGGCTACCGAACGTTTGTGTCATAAAAAATAACAACAATAAAAATAAATAAATAATAATAATAATAATAATAATAATAATGACAGTTTATTAATTACTCTCAAATAAGAATTACATCTTTCACAAAGAAAAAAGCTTTAAAAAAAAACGACCTACATTTACATTAGGCAAGAAACAGTAAATTACAGTTACATGTCTAAATAGAACATCTTATTCTATAAGTATTACAAAAAAAACCACTGATTTACAATTCCTGTCGATTAAAAAAGCACTCAGTCAAACTTAGAAGGAGTAGATTAAAAAAAACCAATCAAGTCAGATCGAATTGAAAACATTTCAATTCAATAAAATAAGCTATTGGCCTCTACAATTCAAAAAGTTCAGTAATAAAATATCTATAGCTGTTGAGTCTAGGGAAGTCCTGCTTGACCCTTCTCTATTTCTAGATCCCTGTCCTTAACATCTAGGTTCCTCCTTCTCGGGGTTCTCGATCCCCTTAGGCATAGGAGCGCACTCCTCAAAATTACAAAGGACACTTTCGCCCTGACCTATGAAATGTTTGTGGCGTAGCTCTCTTCCTTTTTTGCGGATAATAGCTCGGCTAATCTTGACTGGTATCTCTGGCATTCGTCAGCCATCCCTCCTGTCGTTGTAGATACCAATGAGGTGAATGTGCCTTGCTCTATTTCTGTGATGTGAGAGTTGTATTTTCGCTTCTTTTCATTTTCATGAATCCTGTAGATTTGCTTGGGGCTAAGATCTCTATACGAGTCCGCATTGGGATGACACACCCTTATATAAAAAAAGCGGCCCTCTGTCGCTCCCAGAAACCCCTACAGTGGACATCAAGGCGTGCATCAGGAGCTTGGTTAGTCCCTCTGTCAAGCTCTTCGCCTGTAATCGGTTGTAATGCCGGTTCAACTTGCACATCGTAACAATAACACATCGTAATAATAATAATAATAATAATAATAATAATAATAATAATAATAATAATAATAATAATAATAATAATAATACGGAAGTCATAATTGTAATCTGAGAACGAGATCTAACTACCATGTACTGCTGTTTGTGGACGACTCTCAAAAACAAAAATATGGACGAAAAAAACAAAGAAACGACAGATATAGTCAATAATTGATTACCAAAGAAAAGGAGCAATCATCGGGTGAAAATCGCGATGGCATAATGAAGGTCAGGCTAGAAAAAAAGACGCTGCGAACAAGAAACAACTAATCTTAGAACTAATGGCAGGGATCTTATTTTTATGGACAAAGAAATCTTAAATGGGTGCGAAGCCTTTCATCAAAAAACGTTATTAAAAACCTTGATAATTATTAAATTTTGACTTAAAACTATAAACGCAATGCAGTATGTTTATGTAAACGCTCCAAAAGGTTTGTAGACTCATGGGTCTACTTATATATAAATAAAATCGTTTGCAGGGAATCTTAAGAAGTATTTTGTTTGGAAATTCGCAGCTGTTTTGTGACAATGAACATCCTCTGTGCACTGAAGGAGTTTAAAATTGGTGATATGATAAAATGCTTATTGACTGAATTAGGAAAATACAAAGATTTGGCATGACGTTTATCTTAAACGCCAAAAGGCAGTCTTTCGTTTACACGTCCTCGTAAGAATCAGTAAGTATTTGGAAAACATGCAAAATATATCTTACGTTAGTGCTTAACGTGAAACTACGACACTTTATATAGGAATAGCAAACAGAAAAAAAAAAGTCGTTGTCACTGAGTTATTTTGACGGAAACAAGATGTAAAATCTCTCTGATATCTGGATCCCCGAAGCCTCCTTCGCAGACGTCTTTGGGCTCGTCACGCGTTCCTTGCCCACGAACGTCTGCTGAACTGAACTGCCACTTCCGTTCGTCGGCGGTTAGCCTTTGTTTTGAAGAAACCAATAACGAGCTGCGTAAGAATGGAAATCGACACCCGATTCACGTGCATCGTCTGTGAAAACAATCCAGGGGTCGAAGTCCTACTTTCCATAAATTGGAAAACGAACTATGATTGGCTTACCGCCGCGAACGGAAGTGGCAGTTCAGTTCAGCAGACGTTCGTGGGCAAGGAACGCGTGACGAACCCAAAGATGTCTGCGATGGAGGTTAGGATCCCCGTGTTGGCGTACGGAAGTCTCCTAGCCCTGCCCGGGCTGAATACGATTATGGTTATGGCTGTGGCTGTCACTTTCACTGTGGCTGATTGTGATTGTGACTGTGGCTGATTGTTAGTACGACTGTAACTGCGACTACGACTGCGACTGCAATTGTGATTGTGACTGCGATTGTGACTGTGACTGTCATTATCGTCTAGAGTAAGCTTAATTTCCGGCGACGAATTTCTAAATGGAATATAATTACAGGCTATAACGAAAGTTGACACATTTTAGATTAAGAAACTGCCAGTGCGAATACATTTTTAGCGAAAATAAACGAGAAACAACGTCATTTGTTATTAGAAACGACAGTATTTTCAAGACAACGCATTTGCTTCGTAGTAACATGATACTTCACACGTACACAAATACTGCACTCGTTTCATCTTACATTGTTAGTCAAGAAAAGAAATTGCCGTCTTTGAAGCTATCCATTCCTAAGCAGCACCTGTGTTAAATGGTATTTCTAAACTTTTCAGGGATCTTTTGAAAGTGTGGTTTGAACTAAAGGCTCAAACTTTCGCTGCGCTTAATGATAACTGATACCCATAAAACAAAAGGCCTCGAGGAGGACACGTGGATACTGGTAATGAAAACACACAAGGGGAAGGGAAAGAATGGGCAAAATGTGAATTACAGTAAAATTTTTCATCATTGCATTGCTAACATCTCCAGAGAAAGCCAGTACATACTATTGCAATAAATCAGTTATAAAAACGAGAACATCATTTTTATCAGGAAAAAGCATCATTTGCATAATACTCTCAACACACTTATTTGCATATGCGACTACAAAACTATTTTCGTCTAAAGACCTCGTCAGTTGGTCGCCATGATTGTTTTTTGTTGCAGTTTGAATCTGAGCTAAACTCGGCATGACAAACTGATCTTTGGTGGTTGTCTTTTTGTTTGTATAAAAAATATTTTAAAAATGTCATTGCTTGACATCGTCGAAGTGGTCCATCGATGAGACGTGAGCGAGTGCATTGGAAAAGAAAATGCAGAGTCTGCAGTGCCAAGCATTTTACATACGTTCCAAAGTCGTTTCGATCAATCTTCGTAGATCCCATATTTACCGTAAAAACTGGCTATTTTTGCTTAAGTTTCCTTGCTCAAAAGAGATTCTATTAAAGAACTATTGACTGTAAAAGATAGATATTTAACTTAGAACTCACATTTGTTTGGTTGAAATCGAATTAAAGAAGTCGGGTAAACGCCGAGGTAATTCCGAATGTTTTCGCTCAAAAATTTAATGTAGTCGATGACATAGACTTTACTGGAAATAACTGCCAGTAGCCACAAAAAACCAACGAAAGCATACGTTACATCAAATTTGTTTTTCAATTTGCTTAACTTAATTTAATTTAGTTAACATGACCCCTTGTTACGCACAACTTGTAAAGTCACACGTACGTTGTGTGTGTACGTTGTGTTTTATTGTGAATAAAGACTTCCTCTCTAGGTTGTCATTATTATTATTATTATTATTATTATTATTATTATTATTATTGTTACTATTTTCTTGTTATTGTTATTTTAAAATATATTCAACTTCTAGCCAAAATGGACATGACCATCCCTTGTAGAACCAATCATATTTTAAGCCTATGTTTATACTATTTTTTAACTATGTTAAACTATTTTGTTGCTATGTTTTGCTTGAAACCATCTATTTTATTGCTATGTTGCCAAATATATAAAATAGTCCATGGTATTTAAAGCATATCTCTCAACTATGTGAAAGCTATGTCAGAATAACATAGTTTCTAAATAACTATTTTAATACTATTTAGCTTACTGACATGGTCCTAAAGTGCCTATTTTTTCACTATTCAGAAAAAATCTTTTGTCCCAACAGTCGACATACATTTTAAATAGATACTATTTATTCACTATTTACCGGTCTCAAATAGCTTTAAAATATCGCATTGATGAGATATTTGGAGGCAAACATTACATAGCCTGTAAATAGATGCTATTTAAAACATATTTTTCAGGTGTTATTCATCACTGTGAGCCAACAAAATAGCATTAAAATAGTCCCAACAGTCGACATACATTTTAAATAGATACTATTTATTCACTATGTACTGGTCTCAAATAGCTTTAAAATATCGCATTGATGAGATATTTGGAGGCAAACATTACATAGCTTGTAAATACATGCTATTTAAAACATATTTTTCAGGTGTTATTCATCACTGTGAGCCAACAAAATAGCATTAAAATAGGTCTTAATTTTCTGTTGTTTAAATGCTACAGGAAATGTGCTATTTAAAAGCTATTTGGTACCCTGAGTGCTTTGGTGAGAAATGAAATAGAATTTGAATAGCCTATGTAATCTCTTTGTCATGGATTTCATATCTGGGCAGGATTAAAGTTCAAACAACTAAGCATAGTGTAGGGCAGGTAAATTATTAAAAAATGTTGAGACTGGTATCATGGAAAGTATTCTCAAATTATTTATCTTCAGCACCTTGTCACCTTAAATTCTAAGTAAAGTGGGCTTCCATTATTGTTTCCCAAGTCAATGGCTATGCCAATCGCCTCTGATGAAAGGTCTTGCTGCACGTCTCTTAGTCGAATATCATCATCAACAGTATGTTTAATGAATTCCCTACTTCGTCGACATTTAGTAGTTTTTGGTATTTCATCTTTGGAGTCATACAGCCAACATTTCTCCACTCTGAGGTTGACATTTTCCACGATCTGTTAGCATTTTATTCAGAACGATCGAAATAGGCCTTTTTACAGTTCCCGGCGCCATCTTGGAATAGTAACCGCGCGAACACGATGTCGAGGCTCGCGTTGAGTCGTGGTTTGTATCTTGAGGTGATTTGTGTAGAACAAGGTGTATATTCTCAGGTTTTCTTCTATTATTTGGATAATGAACGAAAATTACAATCCCCAAGACACTCCTTTGTCTTCGAAGAAGAAAAGAGGAAAGCATTGTGCTGTTTTTGGCAGCAGCAACAGCTACTATGACAAGAACGGGCATTACGCTGGCTGCCATTTTTTCACATTCCCAAGTAGCGCAAAGTGAAGGATTCGATGGTGCAACCTCATAAAACGGCAGCGTGGAAGGGACGGTTTCTTCGTGACCAAAGCAACTGTGGTTTGCTCGGAAAATTTCCACAGTTCAGACATTATTAGAACTCTGACAGGCCGCTGGGACTTAAAGAAAGGTTTGTAATGTTGTATGAAGGCAGCATTAATTTTGATAATTCATTATCAACGCAACTCAGCCGTAAGCTTAAATAAGCTGACAACTTTCACAAGTTAACTCTCTTAACTAGAATGCTAAGATAAGTATTATGAGAGTGTTATATAAACGTTTACCGCTGTTTAATAGATTGTACGTCCAAAATGTTGTGGTTGTGGAACTTGTTTGCAGGACCTGATTCACTGTTCCTTGTTCACCAAGATCATTCAAACATGGTGCTATGACATTGTATCAATTTCTTGTTAGTACTTCATTACTTATGTTATCATTTCTTTTACTTTGTTGTTTTAGCATAGATTATATGTGTTTCTGTTGTTTTGATTTGCAAATAAATAAAAAATAAAAATAAATTGTCAATTTAAAAATTATTATTACTGACAACTGTATTGCTTTGTTTTCTTCAGGTGTAGAGCCTTCCCAGTTTTCGTGGACGAGACAGAAGCCAGCAAGAAAGGCCCCAAAATCTATCTCCTTATTCTCAGGACAAATGTTAATGCATACTTTGAGTTCAATTACATGTAGTTTATTCATCGCTTCTTATGTCCACCTATGAAAACTATAAATAGAACTACTGTACTTAGATTTGTTTTGGTTCAGAAGGATGTGCCTGTATGGGTGGACTTCATTTTTTTTCTTTTAATTAATAAATGTATAAATAACAATAAATAGAACATATGTAAAGTTTAACAAGCCAAGTGGTCATTGGCCTTCATTCTGGTAAGGGAAAGTGTAAATCAAGGCTGTGCTCTAGCAGTGCCCGGAGGCCCCTGGTGACTTACTTTAGCCCTTGGGCAACAAGGAAACCTTAGTTTTAGCACAAAATTACTATGCTGCACCCTGAATTTCAAAAGCTCTGAGGTTTGGTCTCCCAGAAGTTTTTCTTAGAGCACAGCCTTGATGTTACTGTAAATTTTATTGCCTCAGAAAAATAGGGCTGTAAGCACTGACCTCAGACAGACAGATCTGATGGTCATATCATTATAAGCAATAAATGTTATGCAATAACTTCACTTGTCGCTTAGCATAGTTTTTTCAGCTATTGTAATGATGGTTTGTAGGTGGGAATTGGCTTCATAATATTTTTTTACATTTGAATACATGTAGCTTGTAGGTGAACAAGAAGGCCTAGGCACTTGTTTTCATTTTGTAGCTTAATTTTCCTTGTGAAATCTCAATTAAACCCAGTCCTTGTTCAGGAATATTGTCCATAGGCAAGCCAACCACCATGGATGTAGAGGGGCTTTCCTCGCTGAACTCGTTTGGTGAGAATCTCAGGGAAAAGAGCTCCTCTGTAAAAGAAATAAATCTTCAGCAGAAAGTCATTGAACCAAGTACTGTTGTCTGGATAAATGTATTCAGTAAATAATGGTCTGTCCTCTCCGAAGTACACCACGAAAACAATGCCCTTAAGATTTATGTTGGAACAGTAGAGCGGTCTCTGAATTTGATAGTAGTAGTCATGATTTCTTTTAAGTGTGACAGTTCCATCAGTTAGTTTCTCCAAAAAGAAATTCTTGGATTTACATGCCTCATCAACAGTCATGCCTGCCTTGCTTAGGGGAGATTTTATTTCCATTCCCCACTTTTCATTTCTGTTTATGTAGGTAACTATTCTGTCCATGCTGGCTCACAGATAAGGTGTGTCTTTAGAGACCAAAAGCCCTACTTCCTCGACATGGACGACAATCCCATCTTTTCTCATTTCCCTTGTAAATATGTCCACTGCCTTTTGCTCACTTTCAATGCCATACTGAACAGCATCTGTCGTGAAGTTTGAATAAAGTATTGACTTGACTTTGTTTGAAGGTTCCACTTTTGTCTTGGCCGCTTTGCCAAAATTCGAGGCTGTAAGAAGGGTTTTCCTCTTTTCAAACCAAAGATTGTTTCTGTTTTGTCCACGTGTTAGCCTCTCCGTTTCCTGGATCTCCTCCTGGGTGATAGATAAATTGTGGACGTGTTCATCAACCATCCTTTTGAAGTGTTTTGTGCCTATGTCATAGCTGTCTGTGAAGGGAACGCTTTCTGGTTCTTCCTCTTCTTCAAAGGAGGCAGGCTTAGTACAATTTGACTGGATGTCGTGGAACAAGAAAAATGAGCTGGAAGGCAGACAGTTTTGAAGATTTTCGCAAAAGGTCTTGAGATTCTGTTCATTTTTAGTTCGCTGCTGTGGAGCTCGCGAGTCAAAGTTTATAATTTTGGGTTGAAGACGAATATTTTTCTTTCCGAATCGTATTTTCCTAATCAAAACTTGGTCGAGTGGTTTCGCAGCAACGCTTTGGTTTCGTGGCACTACCCATACTGAGAGGCGGGATGTGCAGCTTAAAGGTTCGGAATGTTTTTGCAAACCTCTTCTGGTAAAATCTTCGATGGCAAATAGGACGCCTCCGACGTGATTGCATTTTCCCCTGCCTTGGGACCCAAGACCAGCCGGACACGTGCAGGTAGCCCTCAATATATCACATTGATTTGAGAACTCTACCAAAACTCTGTACGGCGTCTTCTTCATCGACGGTAGAACACTAGCTTTCACATACGTCAAACCTTGGTAAGTTTTACTTTCTAGCCGTTTTACGTTGCCTTCGAAAAAAAATTTATACGATTTCAGTTTCTTGTAGTTTGTCCCCTTAAGCACAATGTGGCGGTATTTGCGAGTTGACACAACTAAGTAATCATAAAGCTGAATAAAATTCAATTCTGGCATCTGACGAAGGTCTGTAGACAATCCAAGAGCGGAGATTCGTCTCAGTGTTTCATCGTACTTAAAATCCGCATTGATTTCCACAGTTGCTTGGTGGTTTTGCTCCGACGGTACGACACTCCTCATAAGCAAAGCGTAAACTTTCAAAACTTAAGTCCGCTTTCGTGCCGCCGGCTCCTTCCGAATTGGACTTCAAATTATTCCTAAGATCTTTCACTGTCAGCTTCTGGATATCTTCCAACGTTTTAAGGTCCTTTTCTTTATATATCAAGACCATTTTTTGAAAGATTAAATCGTCTGTAGAGCGAAACGTGACTGAAACAGCTGTATCCTCACTGTGTTTATATTTCGCGGGTCAACGCGAGCCTCGACATCGTGTTCGCGCGGTTACTATTCCAAGATGGCGCCGGGAACTGTAAAAAGGCCTATTCGTGGCCGCCATCTTTATTCTTGCCTGGTTACAAAGTTGCTAGGTTACCCAGTTGTTAGTGCGGTTTGTCACCTCTGAATCGAATGAAAAGTATGTCCGTTTGTCGGCTTGTAACGCGGCATAACTTCAAAGAAGGTGTGATGTTTCAAGATCCAATGGAAACCTTTGCCTTTCTAAATCAAAATCGCGATTTTTGATGTGTGATATTTCACAGCGTCCTCTTGCGATTGAACTACTTGCTGAGCCTTCGTGGCGTTTCTTTTTACGGAAATTTCACTTGACTTTGCTGTTGAGTGTGCTGTTGAGTTTCTTCCATGAGTCAGTTTGACGTTCAAGTTCATCTGAAGTTCTGCATCGATCAAGGTACGTTTAAAGCTTTATAAACTTCTTATTAAGCTTAGTTGTTGAGCGATTTGCAAGTTTCCACTGGAATGGCTGTTTAAACACGTGAGAACTTTTAGAAGATCAGTTAGCCTGACATTTATCGTGTGGCATGGATTGCTCGCTACTCCTCGCTGATCTCTAAGATTAACTAAGATTTATATAAACTTATAGGTCTACGTTGGAACTTTTTTTTGATAACCACGTACAGGCATCCAAAACATTTCGCATCACTCTCAAACAGTAAAACAATTCAGCAGATCAAGGTTGGCCACTGCACTATATGACAAGTTATTGGCATGGAGTGACACATAGAAAGCTATATTCTTAATGTTTTCACCATATGCATATCAGAGAAGTTGAGTATGTTGGAGAGCTGTTGTTTTCTGGCTGCCTTAAATATGGCATACCCCTTATTCTTTCCTGGTTTTGAGACAGATAATAGGGAATGATTTCCACACAGCCCCATTCATTAACTTAACTATACATGCAATAAGCATTAAGCAGGCCTTGAGGTTGAACCCTCATTCACCAAGAGTTTGTCTCCTACGCAGCCGTTCTTTGTCTCGTCACGCAACGCTCCTCGCCACTAACGGCTGCTGAAAACCGAACCACATTCCTTTCCCGACTATTAGCCAATCAGGATCAGCCTTCCATTTTCTGGAAAGTGTGTGCGCCAATTCCTCAGTTCGGCGTACCTCCAATCACAGCCTAGTTTATATCGGTGTCCAATGTGCGCTAACAATGGACTACAGTGGAGTGATAGGAAACGGTTAGCGTTTTGTTTACGTTTTTACTAGGATACTAGATCTCTACCAGTAATTGCACTTGATTTTGTTCCCGTGTAGACGAGTTTGGTGTTGAGGTTAATCGTGAACGAAGTGAATGTGACAATTTTTTTTTGGAACTTGTCATATTTTGATTTGGTAACACAGTCAACACGAGATTGTAGGCCGCGTGTCTTTGAATCGGAGATAGGAAGCCAGGAAGTCATAGGCGCCCTAGTCTCGCTTTTGGGAGTCAATAAAAGAAGAAATACGAGCGCTAGCTAGCTTTGCCTTTGTCAGATTGCAGGGATTTAGATGCTTTCGCTCGGTCAGTCACGAAAACGTTTTCGCGGACAGTCTCTCCATCAGGAATATTTCGTATCTCTTCTGCAGCTCGTAGGAATCGCTTTGCTCTTGGAGGTTCCCTTTTAGTGAAGACTTCCTCTCTTTCTCGTTGAATTTCTCTTTACGAAACCCGTTGGAACTTTGTCAACCGCTTGTAGCAAACATTTCTGGGCCAGATTACAGAATATCCGGCCACATCATTTACATATAGCGTCCACCGCAAATGAACACTTCGCTGCTGTTTGAAAAACACCTCATATCCACAATGATTGAATGATTTGAGTGAACTTTTGCCTGTATCAGTATTAATCGTGATTTGCCGACGACGATGATCACGTAAAACATTGTGGACAATCTTCTTGGGAATTGTTTCATTCGTGACCAGAGCCCGTGACATCTCTGACAGAATGAAAAGCATGCTGTTTTCTCTGACGTCATTGTCATTTTTGTGATACCTGATTGGTTATTTCCTTAGACCGCAAACACAAAGGGAAAGGAATGTAGTTCGGTTTTCAGCAGCCGTTAGTGGCGAGGAGCGTTGCGTGACGAGACAAAGAACGGCTGCGTAGGAGACTAACCAAGAGTCTACTAAAAACAGGGTATCAGTACATGTCCCTACACTATTCTCTTTTAAGACCCATAAACATGTCTGTTGAACTCTTGAGTCGTGATGGTGGCCCATTTCACCTTGCAGCGTTTTTTTTTTTGACAAAGTTGACACCCCCATCTTCTTGAAAAGAAAACTGCTAATAATTTTTATTTATAAACCTTTGCGACCTATCTGATAATTTTTGGTACTTCCATGCAAGGTTCTAATAAATATTGACTGATTTTTTTTTTTTTTTCAGGGACAAAAGATGGTGAAGGAAAAGGATAACCCTTTGTTTTGTTTTTTTAACCAGGTTTTAGGCTTCCATTGTAATTGAAGGCCTCGGAGCATAACCATCCTATGTCGAATTTTGGGTTGTTTTTCGATTTTGCCTGGATTTGCCCGAATTGTTGCATGTAAACTGCAATTCGATTGAAAGAAAATGTAATGCAACTTGCAAACCACTCCCATGGAAGGTTGGTTTCTTGGTGTACGTAAGAAAAAATGCATTTCTGGATTCTGGATGAATCAGTCAAAAAAATACCATACAATGTGTTTCCATCGAATTGTAGTTCACATGCAGAAATTCAGACAAATCCAAGCAAAATCGAAAAACGACTCAAAATTCGACATAGGATGGTTATGCTCCGAGGCCTTCAATTTATTTTGTAGAACTTTTTTCTCCATAGTTTTTTCTGAACAAGATTTATAAAAGATTTCTTTGGAATAAATTGCATAAAATAAAGTATTTTGAATTTCGTTGATATGGTTCTCGGTCTACAGTTCTTGACTGTGGTTCAATACTCGGTTATCTCAGTTATCTCCAGTTATCTCTTCCTATGTCAATGCTATGTAAATGATATTTAAAATCTATGTTAACTCTACCAATGCCCATGTTTTAAAGGGTATTTATAATGCATGTTATATCTATTTTAAAGCTATTTAATTCCTATTTTAGCTGGAGGTAGTGTCAAGTTTCTTACTTCTCTCTATGTCAATGCTATGTTAATTATATTTTGAACCTATTCAAACTCCATTGATGCCCATGTCATATGTTAAATCTATTTTACAGCTATTTAAATACTATTTTATTCTATTTCATTTCACAATCCATGACTACTTAAAACATATTTTAATGCTATTTGAGGTCTATTTCCTTTGCTTGTAAAAACTACTTGGTTAGTAATGCTAACAAAATAGTTTTTAAATAGACTATTTAATGGTTCCATTTGAATAGTAAAAAAATAGGATTTAAATTCATTTTAAAAAGCAAAATCATAGCACTAACATAGTCCTTAAATATATGACCTTGTATGATTTCTAAAATAGTTATAAAATATGCCCTAAATATACCATTTAAATAGATTTCTGACATAGCATTTACATAGTCAATAAATAGTGCCGAAAAATTGTATTCATATGATTCACAACTTCAGAACGCTAAAAATGTGTTTCGCTTGTTCAAAAGAAAAAGGAAAACTAAAAAATAAATAAATAAATAAAAAGATATCTTGAAAGGGGAAATCGTATTCAAAAGGAAGAAGTTGTTTGCATGGAATAAAAGGAAAACAGACAACATTAAGCAATCAACATTAATTATATTCGCCAAACACCTGCAATTTTATCCCACAAGCTAAATTTCTGTCGCCGTGACGCCACTCACACTATCAGATCACTCGTGTTGTATTGCATAGCAGTATAATGATGTTGGAAAATTCAACTCAAGATCCAAACCCGTTGAAATCGTTGCCTCAGCTATTTTGTTCCCCACAGTTAATTAGAGGTGTAAACAAACCGCTGATATGCCTCGTGGTGCTTGACATTTTTCTGTCCATCACAGCATTTCTTGGGAACACGTTGATCCAAGTCGCGCTTCACAAAGAGTCCTCGCTGTATCCACCTACTAAACTGCTGTTTCGATGTCTGGCGGCAACTGATCTGTGCGTCGGTCTTTTTTCAGGGCCTCTTGTTAGTATCAATGGGATATCTTTGCTCTACGAAAACTGGGAAGTTTGTCTCTATACATGGTATTCAAGTACTATTCTGGGCTATATCTTCTCTTCAGTTTCATTGTTGACATTAACTGCAATAAGTGTGGACAGACTGCTGGCTTTGTGGTTACGTTTGAGGTACAGACAAGTTGTGACTTTGAAACGAACACGTGCTCTTGTACTTGTGCTGTGGGTTTTGTGTACTCTGTTCACAACAATGTCCTTCTGGGATCACCAGATAACCTTGTGGTTTGGCTATATAGGAATATCAGTGTGTTTAATAATTTCGCTGCTCTCTTACTCGAAAATTTTTGTCACTTTTCGCGTTCTTCAAAATCAAGTGCACCACCAAATCTTCCAAGAACAGCCGAGTAGGCCAGTCCCTTTTAACGTCGCACGATACAGAAAAGCGGTATCGAGTGCGTTGTGGCTGCAGGTGGCACTGGTTGTGTGCTATCTACCATTCGGTGTTGCAGATGCCATGATGACTCAGAGGAATTTATCTCCATCCATTTACATTGCTAGAGAATTTACTGTGAGTTTAGTGTTCATAAACTCGTCATTAAATCCGATTCTCTATTGCTGGAAAGTGAGGGAAGTAAGACAAGCTGTGAAGGACACTTTGAGGCAGTTTTGTTGCTGATCAAGTAGCGTCAGTGGAAGTTTCAATCAGATGGTCAGATATTTAATGGTTGAGGTTCCTCTCTGTTTCTCGCCGTAAAATATGAATACTAAACAACCTTGATGCAGAGAATGGAAACTGATTATACAGATTGTTGACCAAGTAAAATTACAATTGTATTCCACTTATTTTAAGCCCGAGTCAAACGTGCCTGATGGCTGGCTGCAATTGGCTCTGGTGGGAGTTGCACAAGAGTTTCTTCAGTTCTCAATGCTTGGGCCAAACAGGGGCGAGTTCACAAGAGTCCGCTTGGAGCTGACTCGTCATGAATTCTACGGTTTGTTGAGCCAACTGTACATTTACGGTGACTGTTGGTTCGTGTCCAACTCTCAAGCGTGGACAAAAGAAAATAATATGTCTTCGACTCTCTCAAAAGTTGAGCGGGTTCAAGTTCGATGAAAGCACTTTAGAGTCACTTTGAGTGGCCAGGAGGGCGTGAGAGATTCAGGCCAAACGAGGGCGATAGTCTTCACTTTTGATAACTCCCGTCCTCGTTTTAGTTTGGCTTTAAGAGGTAAATTCTCAGGCCTGTATCTTTGTTGAGTGACATCTTATCTTATCGTAAAACCCGGTTTAATTTAATTTTCACGAGTTTGCCTTTTTAATCATGTTTGCTGCAATTACTGAATTCATCTGGTAGTTGAAGGAAGGTAGAAAATTAACCATAGTAGGTCTCTGCTTAATTGAAGAAATTGCAAGTAAGAAGCCTTAAAGAATTTCATTTCTCAAGGAAGCTTTTAATCAAGCTGAGCGCAAAAGAACCGAAGATTTAAGGTCTAGACGTTGACGTGGAGAGAAAGAGTAAAGGTAGTGTCAGTTGTGTTGTGCAACCCAAAGAGCCTGTTGTCGACTTCACAAGGTTCAACAAGTATGGTCGCTTGTTAAGAACTGTATCGTTGATCACAATATCAGCAGCTCCGCCGCCAAAAGTTTACTTCACGCGCCTACAATACCGCCAGCTACGCAGTCTAGTTAGAGATACAAGATTCAGAAGAATGTTTGAAAACTCATTTACCAGAAGTAAAGTTTTCCAGAGTTGCGTCATTTAAACAACATGGTTCCTTGAAGAACAGCAACCTAGCAACTTTAAACCCATTTATGTGCCCTACTTGTGGTTTTCTTCGCTAGAGGGGAAGCACCTCATGATCTTGCCTTCTAACCATCCTACCGTGAAGTCGTTGATTGATGATGTTCACTGCGGTGAACTACATGTTGGTGTTGATCACACAAGATCGACTGTCGGTCAAACTTTCAAGAACTGCTTACTTTGTTGCCATTAACAAACAAACCGTTTTGGCAGCGAATGGATTCCCTTCTTAAAGATAGAATTAAACCTGTGACGTACGCCGTTCACCGATGTGGGTCTGGATTTTGCCGTCCTTTGTATTTTAAAGACAGTGGCGACAAGGTCTGGATCTTAGAGTTAGTGTGCAACATGACGTGGAACGATTTCTCCATGCCTTAAGTCGCATGGTTGCAAGAAGAGGAACGTGCAGTACTATTTGGTCAGATAATGCAAAAACATCCAAAGCTGCTAACAGCTATATAGCAGTGTAGGACAGTATTAGAATCTGACCAAACTCAAGTCGCGTTTTCAGAAAGGAAGGTTCAGTGGAAGTTCATCGTGGAGAGAGTACTATGGTGCGGTGGGTTTTACGTGCGCGTTGTTAAGAATGTCAAAACACCTCTTCAGAATATCTTTCCCAACGTAATGCTGGTTGCCGCACAGCTAACTACTATTATTGCTGAGACTGAGGCACAG